>CM040122.1:298548840-298757184 GCA_022559845.1 Amorphophallus konjac | reverse complement strand
TTTCCGGCGCGCCTAGAAGTCTGCCGAGAAGAAAGAAGAAAGGTGTTATAAAACCCCCTCCCTTCGAAAGAACACAAAAGAACTCGGTGAGGGCAAAAGAGAAAAAAGTTGAAGAGAAAAAGAGAGAAAGCCAGATAGAAAAAGGGGATCGTTCGGAGAGGAAGAGCCACCCCCCCCTTTCGATCAACAGAGAGGAAATAGAAGAGAAGAAGAAGGAAAGCTCCAGGTGGGCACTGGGGAGGGAGAGGAGTCAATGCTCCACCCTCCCCTCCATGTTTTCTTTCCTTATCTGATGCAATATATCGAGTTCTCTCTCGATTTCTCAACTGTAGCCGGAGTTCCGATCTTCTCTTTTGATTTCTGCCTTACATTTTTCTTTCATGATCAGTGTAATATTTCCTTTATGCAATGCAATGAAACGTCAGGATGGCCCGTTTGGGTGTTGATAGATTAAGACATCGATCTCTGTCTATCTCTCTATGTATATAGCCTTCGTCTGAAAGGAACATAGATTAGATTCTTTGGGTTTCAAAGCCGATCGCGTGGGTTTGTTCTTCGAAGAGGGATGAGGATAAGACTCCTAACCCCATCCAATGGGTTACTGAGTTTCGTTCTCTTCTTCCCTCTCCGATCTCAATGCCTTTTTTTCCATATATATATAATCTGGTTTTTTTCTGAGGAGCCCCCCTTTTGGCGGTTCAGGAACCAGAGATATCAGTCTCTCGGTTCCCTGGGCTGCCCAGCTCTCATAAATAATGATCGGATCTCAGGTCCTCCATCCTAAATATTGAATGTTTAGGACCTGAAGTTTATACGATTGATAGCCTCTCCTTCTCCGTTGGTTTAATATCACTGGGCTCATCTGGAGGGGTCGGAGGACAGTCATCTCCTGACTCCCCCAAATGGCCAAATGGCCTGCAACAGACGGGCAAAACTCTCCACAGGATCAGGTGATGGTATGATCTCCTCCATTTGATTCCTTCATCCAAATCCCTTGGCACCCTTCTAATAGAAGCCTCCATGAAATCCCTCTCTTACATCTCTGGCCCGACATTGATTCGAGCTTGAAATCCCCAGAAAACATACAAACAGAGCATCGTTTCTGAGCTCTGGAAACCCTGAAATTCTTCTACATTTCACCTTCTCGGCGTGCGAGTTTCCCCACCGAGAACCATAAGGCCGAGAGGCCTCCCCCCTTTTTTTGGCTAAACGACAACCCAGTCGGTTACCAACGCTTTTCTCGTGAGGCCATATGTGCAAAGCTCCCGGCGTGTAGACTCCCGGAGCGGCCAGGAGCGCGCCGGGAAGCCCTCTGCCGAGAGCCCCTCCTCCTAGACATTCACCCCCCTTTTGCCAAACCTGATATTGCCCCTCTCGGCACCCCCCTTTCCGGCGCGCCCAGGAGCCCGCCGGGAAGACCCCAGACCGAGACCCCCCTTGGCCAACAATTGCTCAGGCCGAGAACCCCCTTGGGCAGCCCAAGGACCAGGCCGAGAAGCCCCTCTCCATCCACCAAATACTAGGCTGAGAACCCCCTTTGGCCAATCCAAGGACCAGGCCGAGAGCCTCCTTTTGTCCATTAAATGTCCAGGCCGAGAGCCTTCCCTTGGCCGCCGAGAAGCTCTTCGGCCAGCCCAATGACCAGGCCGAGAGCCCCTCTCCATCCACCAAAACCCAGGCCGAGAGCCCCATTTTGTCCAAGCCAAAGGCCAGGCCGAGATCCCCCCTTCAGTCAGATGAAACCCACTCCGAGGCCCACCTCTGCACCATTCTTCTATAAACTTCTTAAGCTTCCCTACATCTGTTTAAGGGGATACTCACAGACCATCACTTGTGTCTTGATGAGATATAACAATGGGGAAGACCTCCCCTACAGCTCTCGTCCCGAATCTGGATTTCACCGCTGCCTTATGAACCCAAAGAACCATGTCATTACATGCGTTCTGATGGGTTCCAAGGGAATATTGATCAATAATATGAAGGCAAGATATGTCCCTGGGCCTGGTGCCCATCTTTGTTCGGTCGTTGTCCCGGCTTTCCGTGGATGATGACCTATCCTTCCTTGGCATAATCCAGGTTGAGGGAACATGCTGCCGAAATTTACATATACCCCACCAATCGAGTGTGGTACTCTCTTCTAACCCCGCTGGCCCACGGAGTTATGCCCTTGCGTGATCTCTGATGGCCCTCCGAAGGGGGATATTAATAAGACACCGCACTCGTACCGGGTGTGTTACATCAGGCCGGTCCCCATCCGGATTCCGGGTTATGTCTATATATACCCGATCTTCTGCGGAGCCTACACTGCCGCTGCATGGGTGGTTTCCTATTCCCCACTTGGCATCATCCAAGATGGTGGGAATATGCCGGCGGGTCTCTCCCGTAATTAATAAACCCCTGCTCTGTTTAAATACGTTTAACGTCTTGCAAGCAGATGAACTTTGTCTCCTTTGAGCATACGGCTTTACCGCTGTCTTCCTCCTACCTCTAGCGTTTAATCAAGGGTTGTCTTCCTTAGGGAGGACGTAATTAACGTCATAGCGTTCAGGGTATGACGGACTACTAGTCCAGACACGATCACTCACAATCGACTGACCAAGTCAGATCGAGCGCACAATAAGAATCGTCACCACGGTGACTGGCACGCCAATAAACCCATAAACATAAATAAATAAATAAAAACAATAAACAAGATAAAAAGAGATAAAAAAATGTGCATCAAACAAGCCCGTAGCCCCTAACCGGCTCCATCTAAGGAGTCCCCAATCCCTCTCCCCATTATTGAGACCCCACCTTCACCACCCATGAGTGCTCCGTTACCCATGAGTGCTCTGTTACCACCCTTACTTTCCAATCCTCATCCGGAGCCGTCTTGTTTGGAGCCACCTCAACCCGAGCCACCCGTGTTTCTAACAGGTGCACTTTACATAGCCGAGCCACTACTTAGTTGGCTCAAGGATGGCTTGGTCCCACCTCCTTATCCATCAATAGACCCCACCCTACCATTAGTGCCAGTCAACTCATTCCATACCACATTCTGGTCTAGTCACCATGTTGACACCTTGGAAGACCTTATTATGGGATTAGATTCGCAATGGAAGTTGACGCACTCATTGGCCCGAGGCTTCGACCAACCCACTAGTCTTAGCTTCACCCATCCGGCCTTAGGGTCCATTAGCTCCATGTGCGCCATGGGTTGTGTCACCACAGAGATTCTCTTATTCCTCCCTATGTCGGCCGAGCCCGACTTCATATCCTTTTGCCCGAGGGAGGAATCTTATTTCCTACATATGATCACCATCCCATCTACCATAATGTATGAAGGTGACCATACACACCTTCAAGACTTCCATACAAGGGACCGTGACTTGTGGGAACCCACCACAAGGGGTCATACCTTCTTTGATCCCTTTGACCCATTCCCTAGTGGGCCCCTTGACCCTTCATATATACTTCATTTCTTCGAGGGAGTCCACTACCACACCCCTACCCCACGGACCGGGTCATCTATACCCACCAAGCCTAATCTCGATACACCCACACCCGGCTCGTCCACACCCGGCTCTCCTAGCCCTCTCAAGTCTCCCAAATACAAAGGGACGTTCATGCATGACTGGGTCATACTTGGGCGTCTAGGTGTTTCCCATACCACCAACCTTCGGGTACATCAGATGCATGCATGGCACATATTCGGATGTCCTGGACCGCCATCACCCATGTACAGGTCGGACTAACATTAGGTTTGTTTAGGGTTCTTGTGTGTCTGTGCATACGTTGAGTCGAGTCGGTCTTTTGCACGCTCACGTTATTAGTCCCTTTCGAGTATGAGACTTATCGTACTTTGGGATCGGCTCTACGCTACATATCGAATCTAGTCGCATAAGGGACAAGCGGTGATTCCTAGTGAGTCTTCGAGCCGCCTTCCCTCCTTTGAGAGTAACCCCACCCCGGAGTGCCCACCTCTAACCTCATTCGCACGGCAGCGTGTGCGTATCGAATCTATACGGGATGAGCAGTTGTCGATTATGTGGAGTGGAGCGTACTCCGCGCTACATGGTATAATGACGGATCCGCCGAAGCTACTCGAGCAGTTACACCCATACTCGATGGGGTCGAGTTCTTCCCACCCGGGGAGAGTTGATGAGAATCGACGCCGAGCATTGATATTTTTATTTTACATTTGTGTCCTTTAGTTTACTTTTATATCCTTGGGAAAGTATGTACGCAATTGTAAGGATTTATAAGCCACTTGGTCATTCCCTTGGAGTCTTTGGGTTTTTGTGCAAAAGTGTAGTAGGTCCAGTAAGGGGGCCCCCATCCCTTCCCTATTGGTCCACCTAAGCCATGTGGGGCTGGTCAACTATCCTAGGTGGCATCTAGAAGGTTTGAATGTCAATTAACTACATGTGAGACAAATGGACTTCAAAGTCCAAGATGCCACCCACCTTGGTCAAGGGGGCGCCCCTCTCCACTAACCCATTTTTATTTTTGTTTAATGTGGTTCCAAACCACATGGGAGAATAAATTATGGTCTGCCCCATTTACCCCTCCCCAAAATTAGATCTGAGGTTAGATGAAGTTATTTTACACTTTCTACAAATACCTTGTAATTTTTTAATTACTTAGCAATTAATGAGAAGAAAATGCCATTTGTTGCTCCAGCCCAAGGGCGCCCCTCTCTCCCCTTCTAGAGCTGTGAAAGCTCAGATTTCAGGGGTGTGAAGCCTCTCCTCCACCATCTCCCTGAGTGTGAAGCTCAGCATCGCCGCCGTTGCCGCCATCGAGTCACCATCGCGTCGCCACCGCTGTCGCCATCGAGTCGCCATCGCGCCGCCACCGCCGCTACGTTGGAGCTCTGTCCAAATCAAGACATAACCCCACCTCCGGATTTTTATCTTCTCTTCTTGATTTATGATCGAGCCCTAATTTTGAGGGTTTGTTCTGTCCATCTCCCCTAACCTCCAGTTAAACTTTCGTGTCATTTGGAGTCCATTTGATAATTTCCCCATATTTTCGTTTGCCCTCTCAGTAATCTGCCCTTTTACAGATCTACGGGACAGAGTCTCCTTGTTACAATTTCCCCACCCACATATAAAATTTTAAAAAATTCACAAAAATTCTCTAGTGTTCGTCATGTATACTCGCTTCCACCATAATTTTAGTTGAGTCAAAAAAAATGATTTAGCCCTCGGTCAAAGGTCTTTTTCAGGCAGATCCATCTCTGCCCTGTGTGTCTGTCAATCCGTTAGAAAAAAAGGTAGTTTGCAGTTATTTTTATTTTAAATCCATTCTGTGGATGGAGCCACCAAATATATATGTTGTAGATCTCTTAGTCCTCTACCCATCGGTACCTCTTGTGCATCAATCCGACATCGGATCTGGTCATAGGAATTCTTTTCGTGAAGGTGTGTAGAGCAGATCCGAGTTCAGCCAGCACAACTCAGTCCGGGAAAAAATTCAGAAACAAATATCAAAGGTCAACTTCAGCGACCGCCCCTTCAGAGAGTCGATCAGGGACATCCCGCCATCGTCCCAGCCAAGCGGTGCCTCCCGAAGATCTCAGGAAGGGAGCGTTCCTTTGGAAATCGTTGCTTGCTGTCCAGTGGGTCAGCAACCGAGTTGGTGCAGCACCAAGTTGGAATAGTACCGAGTCGGACCAGCAGGCCGAGTTCGTGCCGTACGCACCTCCAGATTGCTGCCCGTCAACCCAGGGTCGGTCCTCCCGGGCCTAACTTGTAGCCCTTTACGTCCTTGCGTGGAGTGGGCAATAAAATTCACTGTTGTAATTAACTTTAACCGTTGTTACCGGGAGTTACCGTACTTGGCCGGGAACGTCTTCCCCATGCCCAAAGCGTGGAGGTACACTCGCCACCCTCCTCATAGGCTTTACTTTACTCGTATTTATTCGTATATGCCGCTGCATGTGATAGGTTATTAGCCCGTTATATCAATTGTATCACCGATGCGAGAGAGTGAGTGTGATCCGTCCCGTGACTCAATCCGAGTTAACGCGGAAAAGTCGATACCCCAGACTCACTGCCGGTTTCTCAACCGCGCACGGTCCATCGTTTCCCTCGCATAGGGACGATCGCGAGCTAGAGTCCCAAGTTGTGTGTCCGTCCCGTATCAATTTGGTATCAGAGCGCCAGTTGAGTCTAGGGTGTTTAAAAATAAAATATTTTAAAAAAAGAGTCGTTTAAGTCGAGTCTAAGTCTAAGTCGGTCTAAGTGTCGCATCTGCATACCATTGTTTGGTATATAAAAAGGTGTTGTCCGAAAGTTAGGCTACGCCTATCGGGAAGGCCGCACACTTGCGCGAGTGATCTTCGGATCGATTAACTTCGCCACGTACCGAATCTTGGTCGTGTCTAGGTTGGTAGTCGAGTCGGCATTCCAACTTTGCATTACTTAGGGTCGTGTCTAGTGTCTTGCCCAAGTGTCGGCATGTCTAGCATGTAGTTGTCCCCTCAATCTCGAATGGACTCCCGGTCTCCCAGGCGATATGTCCGTGGGTCCACCCATGGGCTTGGCAAGCATCCTCTCCACTTCCGTAGGCCCGAAGCCTCGGATTTTTATGGCTCCAATGACCCGGGCGTCTACCTCAAGTGGGAGGCCACCATGGACACCTACTTTGATTGTTATCCCATGTTTGAGGCCGGACAATTCTATTTTGCCAAGGATAGGCTTCATGACCGGGCTGTAAAAAAATGGAGAACCATCGAAGGCTTAAGGCAAGTTAGGAGGCAATGGCCCCTTGAATCATGGTGGGACACGAAGAGAGAGCTTAGGAAGGTCTACGCGCCCCACCCACCTACCACCTACCTCCTACCACGGGGGTCATGCCACCAGCCAACCCCACTACATCACCCCCAAGCAAGTGGGCCACACCTCCAACCAACCGCACCCACTCGCCCCCAACCCATCCTACCCAAGCGCTTCAAATCAAGTGGGTCCTGGTCGGAGGTAAGGAGCCCCACACTTTGACGATCCCTGACCAAAGCTGAGGCCGGTTGATAGCAAGTCCACCGTGATACCCCTACTCTAACCCACACCATAGCCAAACTTGTGCAAATGCTTTCGGATCGGGTGGATAGGAGGTGCACTTATTTTGAGTCGCAAGTCTCTCCTTGCCCACCTCCGTGACCGAAGGTAGCTATACTCAAGCCTAGGGAGGCCATAGCCCGTAGCCCCTACCCGGCCCCATCTAAGGAGTCCCCAAGCCCTCTCCCCATTATGGAGACCCCTCCTTCACCACCCATGTGTGCTCCGTTACCCATGAGTGCTCTGTTACCACCCTTACTTTCCAATCCTCATCCGGAGCCGTCTTGTTTGGAGCCACCTCAACCCGAGCCACCCGTGTTTCTAACGGGTACACTTTACATAGCCGAGCAACTACTTAGTTGGCTCAAGGATGGCTTGGTCCCGCCTCCTTATCCATCAATGGACCCCACCCTACCATTAGTGCCAGTCAACTCATTCCATACCACATTCCGGTCTAGTCACCATGTTGACACCTTGGAAGACCTTATTATGGGATTAGATTTGCAATGGAAGTTGACGCACTCATTGGCCCGAGGCTTCGACCAACCCACTAGTCTTAGCTTCACCCATCGGCCTTAGGGTCCATTACCTCCGTGTGCACCGTGGGTTGTGTCACCACGGAGATTCTCTTATTCCTCCCTATGTCGGCCGAGCCCGACTTCATATCCTTTTGCCCGAGGGATGAATCTTATTTCCTACATATGATCACCGTCCCATCTACCAAAATGTATGAAGGTGACCATACACACCTTCAAGACTTCCATACATGGGACCGTGACTTGTGGGAACCCACCACAAGGGGTCATACCTTCTTTGATCCCTTTGACCCATTCCCTAGTGGGCCCCTTGACCCTCCATATATACTTCATTTCTTCGAGGGAGTCCACTACCACACCCCTACCCCACGGGCCGGGTCATCTATACCCACCAAGCCCAATCTCGATACACCCACACCCGGCTCGTCCACACCCGGCTCTCCTAGCCCTCTCAAGTCTCCCAAATCCAAAGGGCCGTTCATGCATGACTGGGTCATACTTGGGTGTCTAGGTGTTTCCCATTCCACCAACCTTCGGGTACATCAAATGCATTCATGGCATATATTCGGATGTCCTGGTCCGCCGTCACCCATGTACGGGTCGGACTAACATTATGTTTGTTTAAGATTTTTGTGTGTCTGTGCATACGTCGAGTCGAGTCGGTCTTTTTCACGCTCGCGTTGTTAGTCCCTTTTGAGTACGAGACTTATCGTACTTTGGGATCGACTCTACGCTACATATCGGATCTAGTCACATAAGGGACAAGCGGTGATTCCTAGTGAGTCTTCGAGCTGCCTTCCCTTCTTTGAGAGTGACCCCACCCCGGAGTGCCCACCTCTAGCCTCATTCCCACGGCAGCGCGTGCATATCGAATCTATACGGGATGAGCAGTTGTCGATTACGTGGAGTGGAGCGCACTCCGCGCTGCATGGTACAATGACGGATCCGCCGGAGCTACTCGAGCAGCTGCACCCATACTCGACGGGGTCGAGTTCTTCCCACCCGGGGAGAGTTGATGAGAATCGACGCCGAGCATTGATATTTTTATTTTGCATTTGTGTCCTTTAGTTTACTTTTATATCCTTGGGAAAGTATATACGCAATTGTAAGGCTTTATAAGCCACTTGGTCATTCCCTTGGATTCTTTGGGTTTTTATGCAAAAGTGTAGTAGGTCCAGCAAGGGGGCCCCCATCCCTTCCCTATTGGTCCACCTAAGCCATGTGGGGCTGGTCAACTATCCTAGGTGGCATCTAGAAGGTTTGAATGTCAATTAACTACATGGGAGACAAATGGACTTCAAAGTCCAAGATGCCACCCACCTTGGTCAAGGACCCATTTTTATTTTTGTTTAATGTGGTTCCAAACCACATGAAGAGAATAAATTATGGTCTCCCCCATTTACCCCTCCCCAAAATTAGATCCGAGGTTATTTTAAGTCTTTTGACACTTTCTATAAATACCTTGTAATTTTTGAATTACTTAGCAATTAATGAGAAGAAAATGCCATTTGTTGCTCCAGCCCAAGGGTGCCCCTCTCTCCCCTTCTAGAGCTGTGAAAGCTCAGATTTCAGAGGTGTGAAGTCTCTCCTCTACCACCTCCCTAAGTGTGAAGCTCAGCATCGCCGCCGCCACCGCCATCGAGTCGCCATCGCGCCGCCACCGCCGCTACGTCGGAGCTCTATCCAAATCAGGATAGAACCCCACCTCCGGATTTTTATCTTCTTTTATTGTTATCTGATCGAGCTCTAATTTTGAGGGTTTGTTCTACCTATCTCCCCTAACCTCCAGTTAAACTTTCGTGTCATTTGGAGTCCATTTGATAATTTTCCCATATTTTTGTTTGCCCTCACAGTAATCTGCCCTTTTGCTGATCAACGGGATAGAGTGTCATTGCTGCAATTTCCCCACCCACATAGAAAATTTTATAAAATCCACAAAAATATCCTAGTGTTCCTCACGTATACCCCCTTCCACCATAATTTTCGTTGAGTCAAAAAAATCATTTAGCCCTCGGTCAAAGGTCTTTTTCAGGTAGATCCATCTCTGCCCTGTGTGTCTGTCAGTCCGGGTTAGAAAAAAATCAGTTTGAAGTCATTTTTATTTTAAATCCGTTTTGTGGATGGAGCCACCAAATATAGATGTTGTAGATCTCTTAGTCCTCTATCCATCGGTACCTCTTTTGCTTCAATCCGACATTGGATCTGGTCGTAGTAATTCTTTTCGTGAAGGTGTGCAAAGCAGATCCGAGTTCAGCCAGCACAACTCAGTCCGGGAGAAAATTCAGAAACGAATATCAAAGGTCAACTTTAGCGACCGCCCCTTCAGAGAGTCGATCATGGACATCCCGCCACCGTCCCAACCAAGCGGCGCTTCTCGAAGATCTTAGGAAGGGAGCGTTCCTTTGGAAACCGTTGCTTGTTGTCCAGTGAGTTAGCAACCGAGTTGGCGTAGCACCGAGTTGGAATAGTACCGAGTCAGACCAGCAGGCCGAGTTCGTTCCGTACGCACCTCCAGATTGCTGCCCGTCAACCCAGGGTCGGTCCTCTCGGGCCCCACTTGTAGCCCTTTACCTCCCTGCGTGGAGTCGGCAATAAAATTCACTATTGTAATTAACTTTTACTGTTGTTACCGGGAGTTACCGTACTTGGCCAGGAACGTCTTCCCCACGCCCAGAGCGTGGAGGTACACTCGCCACCCTCCGCGTAGGCTTTACTTTACCTGTATTTATCCGTATATGCCGCAGCATGTGATAGGTTATTAGCCCGTTATATCAATTGTATCACCGATGCGAGAGAGTGAGTGCGATCCGTCCCGTGACTCAATCCGAGTTAACGCGGAAAAGCCGATACCCAAGACTCACTGCCGGTTTCTCAACCGCGCATGGTCCAGTGTTTCCCTCGCATAGGGACGATCGTGAGCTAGAGTCCCAAGTCGCGTGTCCGTCCCGCATCAATTTGGTATCAGAGCGCTAGTTGAGTCTAGGGTGTTTAAAAACAAAATATTTTTTAAAAAAGAGTCGTTTAAGTCGAGTCTAAGTCTAAGTTGGTCTAAGTGTCGCATCCGCATACCATTGTTCGGTATATAAAAAAGTGTTGTCCGAAGGTTAGGCTACGCCTATCGGGAAGGCCGCACACTTGCGCGAGTGATCTTCGGATCGATTAACTTCGCCTCGTACCGAATCTTGGTCATGTCTAGGTTGGTAGTCGAGTCGGCATTCCAACTTTGCATTACTTAGGGTCGTGTCTAGTGTCTTGCCCAAGTGTCGGCATGTCTAGCATGTAGTTGTCCCCTCAATCTTCAACGGACTTTCCGGTCACCCATGGGCTTGGAAATCATCCTCTCCACTTCCGTAGGCCCGAAGCCTCGAATTTTTATGGCTCCAATGACCAAGGCATCTACCTCAAGTGGGAGGCCACCATGGACACCTACTTTGATTGTTATCCCATGTCCGAGGCCGGTTAATTCTATTTTTCCAAGGATATGCTTCATGACCGGGCTACCGAAAAATGGAGAACCATCGATGGCTTAAGGCAAGTTAGGAGGCAATGGTCACTCGAATCATGGTTGGACATGAAGAGAGAGCTTAGGAAGGTCTACGCGCCCTACCTACCTACCTCCAACCACGGGGGTTATGCCACCAGCCAACCCCACTACATCATCCCCAAGCAAGTGGGCCACACCTCCAACCAACCACACCCACTCGCCCCCAACCCATCCTACCCAAGCGCTACAAATCAAGTGGGTCCTAGTCGGAGGCAAGGAGCCCCACACTTTGATGAGCCCGACCCTAGCCGAGGCCGGTTGATTACGGGCATGTCCACCGTGATACCCCTACTCCAACCCACGCCATTGCCGAACTTGTGCAAATGCTTTCGGATCGGGTGAATAGGAGGTGCGCTTATTTTGAGTCGCAAGTCTCCTCTTGCCCACCTCCGCGACTGGAGGTAGCCATACTCGAGGCTAGGAAGGCCATAGCCCGTAGCCCCTACCCGGCCCCATCTAGAGAGTCCCCAAGCCCTCTCTCCATTATGGAGACCCCTCCTTCACCACCCATGAGTGCTCCGTTACCCATGAGTGCTCTGTTACCACCCTTACTTTCCAATCCTCATCCGGAGCCGTCTTGTTTGGAGCCACCTCAACCCGAGCCACCGGTGTTTCTAACGGGTACACTTTACATAGACGAGCCACTACTTAGTTGGCTCAAGGATGACTTGGTCCCGCCTCCTTATCCATCAATGGACCCCACCCTACCATTAGTGCTGGTCAACACATTCCATACAACATTTCGGTCTAGTCACCATGTTGACACCTTGGAAGACCTTATTATGGGATTAGATTCACAATGGAAGTTGACGCACTCATTGGCCCGAGGCTTCGACCAACCCACTAGTCTTAGCTTCACCCATCCGGCCTTAGGGTCCATTACCTCCGTATGCGCCATGGGTTGTCACCACAGAGATTCTCTTATTCCTCCCTATGTCGGCCAAGCCCGACTTCGTACCCTTTTGCATGAGGGAGGAATCTTATTTCCTACATATGTTCACCGTCCCATCTACCACAATGTATGAAGGTGACCATACACACCTTCAAGACTTCCATACATGGGACCGTGACTTGTGGGAACCCACCACAAGGGGTCATACCTTCTTTGATCCCTTTGTCCCATTCCCTAGTGGGCCCCTTGACCCTCCATATATACTTCATTTCTTCGAGGGAGTCCACTACCACACCCCTATCCCACGGGCCGGGTCATCTATACCCACCAAGCCCAATCTCGATACACCCACACCCGGCTCATCCACACACGGCTCTCTTAGCCCTCTCAAGTCTCCCAAATCCAAAGGGCCGTTCATGCATGACTGGGGTCATACTTGGGCGTCTAGGTGTTTCCCATACCACCAACCTTTGGGTACATCAGATGCATGCATGGCACATATTCGGATGTCCTGGTCCGTCGTCACCCAAGTACGGGTCGGACTAACATTAGGTTTGTTTAGGGTTCTTGTGTGTCTGTGCATACGTCGAGTCGAGTCGGTCTTTTGCACGCTCACGTTGTTAGTCCCTTTCGAGTACGAGACTTATCGTACTTTGGGATCGGCTCTACGCTACATATCGGATCTAGTCACATAAGGGACAAGCGGTGATTCCTTGTGAGTCTTCGAGCCGCCTTCCTCCTTTGAGAGTGACCCCACCCCGGAGTGCCCACCTCTAGCCTCATTCCCACGGCAGCATGTGCATATCGAATCTAAACGGGATGAGCATTTGTCGATTACGTGGAGTGGAGCGTACTCCGCGCTGCATGGTACGATGACGGATCCGCCGGAGCTACTCGAGCAGCTGCACCCATACTTGACGGGGTCGAGTTCTTCCCACCCGGGGAGAGTTGATGGGAATCGACGCCGAGCATTGATATTTTTATTTTACATTTGTGTCCTTTATTTTACTTTTATATCCTTGGGAAAGTATGTAGGCAATTGTAAGGCTTTATAAGCCACTTGGTCATTCCCTTAGATTCTTTGGGTTTTTGTGCAAAAGTGTAGTAGGTCCAGCAAGGGGCCCCCATCCCTTCCCTATTGGTCCACCTAAGCCATGTGGGGCTGGTCAACTATCCTAGGTGGCATCTAGAAGGTTTGAATGTCAATTAACCACATGGGAGACAAATGGACTTCAAAGTCCAAGATGCCACCCACCTTGGTCAAGGGGCCGCCCCTCTCCACTAACCCATTTTTATTTTTGTTTAATGTGATTCCAAACCACATGGGAGAATAAATTATGGCTCCCCCTTTTACCCCACCCCAAAATTAGATCTGAGGTTAGTTTAAGTCTTTTTACACTTTCTATAAATACCTTGTAATTTTTGAATTACTTAGCAATTAATGAGAAGAAAATACCATTTGTTGCTCCAGCCCAAGGGTGTCCCTCTCTCCCCTTCTAGAGCTTTGAAAGCTTAGATTTCAGAGGTGTGAAGCCTCTCCTCTATCACCTCTCTGAGTGTGAAGCTCAGCATCGCCGCCGCCGCCGCCATCGAGTCGCCATCGCGCCGCCACCGCCGCTACGTCGGAGCTCCGTCCAAATCAGGACAAAACCCCACCTCCGGATTTTTATCTTCTCTTCTTGTTGTCTGATCGAGTTCTAATTTTGAGGGTTTGTTCTGTCCATCTCCATTAACCTCCAGTTAAACTTTCGTGTCATTTGGAGTCCATTTGATAATTTTGCCATATTTTTTGTTTGCCCTCTCAGTAATCTGCCCTTTTGCAGATCTACGGGACAGAGTTCATTGTTGCAATTTCCCCACCCACATAGAAAATTTTAAAACATACACAAAAATTTCCTAGTGTTCCTCATGTATACCCCCTTCCACCATAATTTTCGTTGAGTCAAAAAAAATCATTTAGCCCTCGGTCAAAGGTCTTTTTCAGGCAGATCCATCTCTGCCTTGTGTGTCTGTCAGTCTGGGTTAGAAAAAAAGGCAGTTTACAGTCAATTTTATTTTAAATCCGTTCTGTGGATGGAGCCACCAAGCATATATGTTGTAGATCTCTTAGTCCTCTATCCATCGGTACCTCTTGTGCATTAATCCGACATCGGATCTGGTCGTAGGAATTCTTTTCGTGAAGGTGTGCAGAGCCGATCCGAGTTCAGCCAGCACAACTCAGTCCGGGAGAAAATTTAGAAACAAATATCAAAGGTCAACTTCAGCGACCTCCCCTTCAGAGAGTCGATCAGGGACATCCCGCCACCGTCCCAGCCAAGCGGCGCCTCCCGAAGATCTCAGGAAGGTAGCGTTCCTTTGGAAACCGTTGCTTGTTGTCCAGTGAGTCAGCAATCGAGTTGGCGCAGCACCGAGTTGGAATAGTACCGAGTCGGACCAGCAGGCCGAGTTCGTGCCGTACGCACCTCCAGATTACTGTCCGTCAACCCAGGGTCGGTCCTCTCGGGCCCCACTTGTTGCCATTTACCTCCCTGCGTGGAGTGGGCAATAAAATTCACTGTTGTAATTAACTTTTACCGTTGTTACCGGGAGTTACCGTAGTTGGCCGGGAACATCTTCCCCACGCCCAAAGTGTGGAGGTACACTCGCCACCCTCCTCGTAGGCTTTGCTTTACTCGTATTTATTCGTATATGCCACTACATGTGATAGGTTATTAGCCCGTTATATCAATTGTATCATCGCTGCGAGAGAGTGAGTGTGATCCGTCCCGTGACTCAGTCCGAGTTAACGCGAAAAAGCCGATACCCGAGACTCACTGTCGGTTTCTCAACCGCGCACGGTCCAACGTTTCCCTTGCATAGGGACGATCGCGAGCTAGAGTCCCAAGTCGTGTGTCCGTCCCGCATCAACTATTATATCAGAGGTTCCCTTCAGTCGGGTGAGCCGACTACTTCTGTTGCTACAACTTCACATTCTTCTTCACTTGGCTCCCCTATCATCCTGGGAACTTGACGTCTGTTTATCATAGTTATGTTAAGGGATGCATTTGGCGGGACTGCCAGTAAGCTTGCTAGCTTTGTGATGTGGGATGAGTGACATGGCCAGGCTAAGACATACGACCGGCTAGAAGTGCGGCCAACACTTGCATGCTAAGGTAAGCCGGGTGGCTGACCACCATGGCGTTCTCCGGGTGGAGACGTCTCTCAACAAGAAACTCACACTAGTCCAACGATCATTTTTTTTTGAGAAACCCTACCTAGGGATGGTGGGAGAGTGCACCCCTAGAGGGGAGCCACTTCACCACCACACACTAGGGGGTAAATTTTTTTGATAATGGAAAAAGAATAACAATTACATCAGACAGATGCTAGGCATACCCAGCTTATCTAATCGGGCTTCACCTTTAATATTTTTAGGTAGTTCTTGATGAATAAAAAAGGAATTACGTTTGGTGTTGCACGCTAAAGAAGCTAAGGAATCAACAACTGTGTTGGCCTCTCTATAGATGTGCATAATTGTTTTTGAAGGAGAGAGGCTTCTCTAGATTTCACGGACATATGTGAGGATCACCCATGGACATAATATTTGCTTGTTAACAATCTGGACCAGAATTTTGGAATCACACTCAATGATGGACGGCCAGGAAGGCAAAGTATGTAGATATTTTAAACAATCAAGAAGGGCTCTAGCTTCAGCAATAAGACTATTGGATTGAGCATAGAAGTGAGAAAAAGGCAGTAGAACATTACCGTGAGAATCTCTGATAACACCACCACCACCTGAAAAACCCAACATCTTGCAGGCTCCATCCGTGTTGAGTCTGAAAAGCCCGACGATCATCCATGCGAGGGAAACGCGAGATCACAGGGGTTAAGGAACCACTGTCGCCTAGGGTGGTGCAGTCCGAGCTTGGTGCTCGACTGGAGCTAAGGAACGGTTCTCACACTCACAATCGTGATGATTTGTATTTGGAAATGACCCTAGTCTAAAAAATGTAGCATATAATAGCATACTAGATAAGAAAATGTGAGTGTAAGGAACGTGCGCATACCTCCACGACTAGTGCGTGGGGAAGAAAACCTCGGCCGAATCTGACAACCCCGATACACAATAAATGATTATTATTACAATTTCAGAATAATGACCCACTCCACGCAGGGAGGTAAAGGGCTGCAACAACAAATTTTGAGGTTGCTGGAACACAGGTTGACGGGCCGCACTCATAGGAGACGAGGTAGGCGAGTCGGGCTGATCGGGTGAGCCGATTGGAAGCCGAGTGGTTCTGCCCGCGCTGGTCACCCGACGCGGCAAAGTTACGGAGGTCGGTACGGCTAGATCTGATGTCCGATCTGGGTCCCGTTTATTGGAGAATGTCAACAATTGGATGAAGAACACCTCGGCCAAGTGGCGCGATCAGATCTGATCAGATATGGGCATGACAGTAACTGCACTAGGGCTCTAGTTCTGTTCATACAGAACTGCACAGGTAGACAAAGAATTATGGGAAAAATATGCCCCAGTGTCAGAATGGATCGCCACTGGTTGGAGATCGTCGGTGACGTCTGGCGGAAGGATCTGACCCAGGGGTTTGGTTAGATCTGCAAGGAGGAAGGTGGGGCAGCTTCTGCATGTCGCCTCTAGATCTGGATCGGATCTGCGCAAGGTAGTCGACGCAGTCCCACAAAAATATTCGCCACAATCAGCACGGATCTCCGAACAATGCGAGGTTGGCGGTGTTGCGAAGAAGACATGGAGAGGTACGATTTTTCTAGATTTCAGATCCAAAGGAGTTGAGGGTAGATATGTGGGATTTTATTATCTAGGAGGAGTGGATCTGGCTCACAGGAATAGGCGGTGATGCGTACCTTCACCGTCGGAATTGTTGCTGGCGATCTGGAACTCCAATCGACACGAAACCAGCGCTGAGTCATTGCTAGCTTGCAGGTCTACCTCTAGTAAAATTACCAGCTTCAGATATGAAGAGGAGATGATTGTGGGAGGTTGGTTATTTGGAGACGAGATCTGGGTAGAGAGACTCGGAAGCAACACTCGAACGTTGCGATAACAGAGTGTCGATGTCGCACCTCGGCATAGAGAGTCGCACCCCAGCTAGATCCCATCGTAGGACTAGCTCTTGAGCATCACACTCAAGGGAAAACACCAAGAGGATCACTCTCTCAAGAACACTCAATTTTCTTTCAAAACTTCATAATTTCATTAGCTTTTTTGAGAACACTATACATGGCTTTATATAGACATACACGGGGGAGAGGGGGAGCTTGGAATGACATGGGGATAGGGGGAGAGGGGGGGCTGCGGCCATGACAGGTGGGGGAGGTCTTGGTCGACCAAGACAGGGGGGGTAGGTGGAGAAACTTTCAAGGAAGGTGGCAAGCCACCACTTGGACCAAGAAAGCCTACCAAGCCACCCATGCATTCACACCCAAGCCCATAATCCTTTCACACCTAGGTCATGAACCCTTTCACACCTAATCCCCATTCACACTTGTTCACACTAGATTACCCATTCACACTTGTTCACACTTGAATACCCATTCACACTTGTGACCCATTCACACTTGTAAACCCATTCACACTTGTTAACCCCATTCACACTAGATCACTCTTGACCCTTTGAATTATAATTAGCCTTACAAAATAACCCAAATGAAAAAATACAAACTCAGTAAATGTAGTTGCCTTGCTTTGATGTCCCATCAATTCTCCCCGGGTGGGAGGAACTCGACCCCATCGAGTAAGGGTCCCGATGCTTGAGCTCTCCGCATGTGATCTAGGCGTCGTTCGTCGCGGGGCGTCCTCGCCAACGCACTAAGAGGTGTTGGTAGGCTCTGCTCTTGGTGGTGGTCACCTGTTCATCCCGTATACAATCTACTCTGATACCAATTTGATGCAGGATAATATGAGACTCGAGATGAAACTGATGCGAACCTAGGACTCTAGGGGACGACACGACTCAAAGGGTGACGCGACCAGCGACGACACGAACAACTCGGCACCTAAAGAGTTCCAGAAGAGGCAAACATGCCCCCAATAAGAAGTATTAACTCACAATCGTCCCAAGCAAGGGAAACGTGTCGATCTGCGCGGTTGAGAAATCGGCACTGAGTCTCGGGTGGTCAATACTCTCACTCGTGCTCGGATCGAGTCACGGGACGGGTCTCGCACTCACTCTCACAGTCGTGACTAAACCTGATCGAGCTAGGAACCTAACATGCTCACATGCAGCGGCGTAAAGAACGTATACGGAACAAGCAACACAACAAGGAGGGTGGTGTGCGTACCTCCACGCTCGGGGTGTGGGGAAGACGTCCCGGTCAAGACCCATAACTCACGGTACAGTGAATAATCAATAATTACATAATTAAATCTACAACCCACTCCACGCAGGGAGATAATAGGCTACACGATGGACCCGTGAGCACTGATGTCGGGTTGACGGGCAGCATGTCGACGGGG
The DNA here is from genome assembly GCA_022559845.1 of Amorphophallus konjac. Taxonomy (NCBI): domain Eukaryota; kingdom Viridiplantae; phylum Streptophyta; class Magnoliopsida; order Alismatales; family Araceae; genus Amorphophallus; species Amorphophallus konjac. The sequence continues at coordinate 298,738,697 of CM040122.1, read as the reverse complement.
TTTCTGAGGCAGATGCGGACTGCAGGTCTGGATCAATGGAATCCGGTCGGCAGGACAGTAAGAGATAGCGACCGCTGGAACGGGGTTCTCCGGAGATCTTCTGATGGCGGCGATCGGCTGGGATGATGGTGGGGCATCCCTGGTCGATCCCCAGAAGCGGTGGTCACTGGATCTGAACCGGCGTACTTCTTGAAGATTTAAACGGGGACTACTCTTGCTGGCCTGTCAAGGGACAGAACTGCGTGATCCGATGTCGGATCGGGACGAAACCTGCACCGTTGCGGAGGGCATTGGAAGGGCTTCAACTCTTCAAGATTTGGAACCATCCAACGGTTGGATTTGAAATGAAAAACTCTGTACCACTGTGATTTTTGTTGCTCAGGTTACAGAACAGATAAGATAGACTAGGATCTTTCTAAAAAGGGGGTTTGACCAAAGAGAAATTGGTAGATCTGGGTACTGGGGATTTTATGGGTGAGAGAAGGGGAAGTTAGGATCGCGCACACAAAATTTGGTGACGATCTGAGGTGGTTTGTGGGGTGGGAAAAATGGATCTTCACACTATTGTCTTGTAGATCTGCACATAGCAGACTATAAGGGGTGGAAACACGACAGTGGGAGGGGACACAAACGGAGGCTGATCAACGTGAAAATTTATCTGGGAGTTGGGGAAGATGTGGGGAACAAACCATCAAAATCTCAGATCGATCAGACGGTCGGATCTAGAGATCTAATCTCCTCTTTCACCTTCTATTCTGCAGGTCGTAGATCTGGACAACAAGCCGGAGAAAGGCCCGTGGCGGCTCGATGGCGGCACGAATGGAGGCAGCGGCGGCAGTGGCTGGAAGTCGCATCCAGGGGAGGAGGTAGAAGTGGGAATCACTCCCAAAGAAAGGGCATCACATGTAGCGACCCGAGAATTCGGTTACCGGGAGAGACCCGATAACCCGACTCGAACCGCCGCCCACGAGCCGGGAGGGCTCGGAAGGGCTAAAAGGAGTGTGGAGGCACAAAGAAATAGGAAATAAAGTAGGATAATTCAATAATTAACAGAAATAAAGAAACAACTACATCTACAACAGAGTCCAGTCCAACAGAAACTACAGTCTAAAGCAGTAAAAATGTACCATATGCCGAATGAACACTCGGCCCGGTGAGCTGGCAACTGAGAACCTCTGCACCGCACCCTCGAACCTCGAGGAAGAAGAACCGCCTCACCTGAAAAGTAGAGAATGAGTCTCCAAAATAGAGACTCATCAGGGATCCCACGGAACCCCACCAAGAACCAATGGCGGCACAGAAAGCGGTAACTACGGGAGCAACAGCAGGAACAGTAAACTCGGTGGCCAGTCGAAACCCGGTGCTACAACTACTCCTACTGTACCAGAAAGCACACCTCGAGCTCACAGTTGAGGCTACCGAACCACACTAGTATCACCTACCGAAGCAAAATCCCACGGTAATCACACCGCAGAGGCCTGTCTCCCAGAACACAGCCAACTTGGACATGCTGTCCAAGGTGCAACCCCGACCACCTGGTCATGGGTACCGCACAGCAAGACGCCACCTCGGTAAAACTATTAGCACTAGTCTCACGGCACGAAAACTGACACATGCGCCACCGCGAGACCACCGAAACTCAACGGTCAACATGACTAAACCCGAAGGTCAAAGTCATAGAGACTGACAGTCTGACACTCCCACCTCGACATGAGTACCTCCCACCAGAAGCACAGCCGGTAGCGTCCCCTGACGTCTTACACCACACCGCAAGTGAACTGCCTGACGTGGTATCTCCTACCAAAGGCACGAACACCGCACAAGTAACCACAAACGAGCGACTAGCTGGGGTCACGCTCGTCGACGTGGGTCCAACCGCCCCCAACCACGTGTGCACACACAGACCGCACGTCCTAGGTCTGGCCTCTAACTAGTTTTCCCCTCAGTCGGACTCTGGCTGCAAGACGTGGGGCGCGATGGAAACAAGTCCACAAACTGTCTCTAAGGGTAAGCCTCTCCACCTACTCCTAGGTGGGACCACACACGTGTAAGCAGGGTACGACTAGTGGAGGGTCACTGAAGGAGTAGACTCTTAAGTCAACGGAAAATAACGTCCGAATCCGACGACATACAGGGACCATCCAACGTACCGGCACCGTCGCACGGCGACCACAGTCGGAAGAGGAATGGGACTCATAGTCCACGGTCATGGACACACCCTGCGCAAGAGTCGAAAAAACCCAAGTGATGCTAAGCCACTGGACTCTGGGCAGTCCTCTAGACGCACTACAGCCAACGGTCCTTGAGTCAGAAGACTCAGGGTCAAGACCGTCGCACGCAACAGCACAAGGTCGTCAATCTAGTCCAATCTCTAGCTCTAAAATCACGGTAGCACGCATACCAAGGTTTCCCACAAGCCGTCAAGACCATTCCCTCGGAAAGGGAACTCCCGGGACTAAGGCCACACACACACGGCCCGCGCGGAAAGCACAGAAGCATGATTCCCAAGGCAACTCGTACACCGCCAAGCTGCAGCCCACCTCAAGGAGAAGAGGGAAGCCTCCAGCCCCAGACTGGACAACTGGGCTCGCAACCCAAGGCCTCACACAGGACCCACTCGGGAATCACTTTTCGGAGAAACCGACAACACACGGGGACTCTCACCGCACGCACGCCGACACACGGGGACTCTCACCGCACGCCGACACACGGTGACACGAGTTGAGAACGCTACACTCGGGACTACAACGTACCATGACACCTGGCCTCGACGACGTGCACAACATCCGTCAGGCCACGGGTTGGCACGTGGTTCAAGAACCATACACCCGGGACTCGAATCGGTCAAAACAGAAACACCGGGTTAGATTGGCACATGTGCGGTTCACCCTGGGCCGCTCAAGGGACGTGCCGCTAGGGCACAGCCGCTCAAGAGACATGCGGTCAGGCAGGAGCCGCACAAGGCCCTAATCGGACTAACCGCAAACGGAGGATGGATGGTTAGGGCTGGACCGCCCACATGGATGTGTGGCCAAAGATCATCCGCACAACCCAACCGACCTACTCTAGTGCCGCTCAAAATGGTTTTGACCAAACCGCACAACCCAACCAACACTAAACTGTTGACCAAGGGTCAACGGGGATATACGGTTAGCTCCTGGCCGCACAAGCCCATGGAAGGACAGACGGCTGGGGACCAGCCGCCCATGGGGGAGACATGCGGTCCTCACCTGGCCGCACATCACATGTGTGGTCTATCGTCCGACCGCACAACCCCAAAACCAAGAGAAGATGAACGGACCAAAGGCAGCCGCCCATACGATGGACGGCCCTGGTTCGACCGCCCAACCATCATAGAGGGTAAACCCAGGGGGTCACCCGATCATGGCCCTTCCATGCCCCGTTCATGCCGAAACGAAGGGGGCACAGCCACAACCACCCTAACAATCACATGGACTCCGACGGGAGTCAAAATGATGCACGAATCGCGAGAAATGAGCGATTCCACCGAAGTTACCCTAAAAGGGTTATCGAGCTTCCCGGAGCTCTATCGGTCCAGCGGGACTACCAATCGAGACGAAATTAGGGGAAAAAGAACGCTCTCGCCCCAAGGAATCCGTTGACAGTAACTGGTCTGGAAACCGTCGCCGTTTCCCGACCGACCCTACGAAACCTACAAAACCATGGTTTCGCTAGAACGGACCCAAACACAGTCATTTCCACGTCGAACGACGTGCAATGGCAAGGAAAATGAGCAGAACGCAGCAATGTTCCGTCACCCTACCTCCACCGAAGAAACCGCGCGCCGAAGTGACTAATCCATGCCGTAAATCACCGGGAACACGATCGCCACTGTCTCGGAATCCACCGAGGGATCACGCCCGCAACCGCCTCGATCCTCGCCCATCCTCACCCGCATCCTCGCCCGCGCTGCCTCCACCTCGCCCTCGCCTCGCTCCGTCGGCCGCCGGAGAAGAGAGGGGAGAAAGAGAGAGTGGGAGAAGAGATAGGGGAGTGAGTGAGAAATGAGAGGGAAGAGAGAGAAAGGGGGGTTTATATAGGAAAATCCAGAAATTCAAGAAAATATTAGAAAATAGAAAATCACGTTTCCACGATCCTCGGAACGCACCGATTGCAACGGTACCACTCGCGCCCAGGTGAACGGCCCGGTTCACCCGCAACGAGGTTCTGAAGGAATTACCGAAACACACACCGGGAATTGGAAAACACACGCGGAACGCATTCTGGTCTCTGAAATAGCTCCGGACCGCGCCGATCCGAACACGAAAGATATCCGAAACATCATTTCGGACACAACGGAGCCAGATACACCGGAAATGTAGATCCGAGACCCGAGAAGAATGATCCAAAAAATCTGGGGCATTACAACCCTCCCTCGTTAATGGAATTTCATCCTTGAAATTCAAGACAAGCACATGAACAGGGGAAGAACGCTGTAACTCACTGACAACGCCATTAGAACCCCAACACAGAAAACCACGATTCACACGAAAGCTCCAATCCTGAGGGACACAGCCAGACTTAAACACAAACAACGCCTCGCACTATGCGCCGAGCACATCGGCCATCATAGCAGGCACTCACAAAGGACACAGTCTAGCGTCAACTCAGTCACAGCACAACGAACACGACACCGCAGACAACAGCACGCCGATCCAGGAAACATAGTCCCCAACACAAGGAATAGCTGCCAATGTAACCCACGGTCGGTAGACGACCCAGACGCCAATTTCGCAAACCCGCCGACTGGTCTCACGCCCGACACAAGGGAACAACCAAACCAAGCTCCCACCAACAAACTCGGTTACCCAAGCAGACCGCAACCACCACAATGGCTCAGCGCCGAACAGGAGCCACAAACGCCAACAACAACGCCTGCCTGTGGAAGACCACACACGGGCTGCCATACACGCGTCAACGGGAAACCTCCATCGGCACAATAGGCACGATCCAATCGCGACAGGCCATCCGCTGACACTCCGCAGACCGACATTGCGGCTCGAGCCAGATCTCGCTCAAACACGGCAACTAATCTCGAACCTCCTGCCAATACTTCCCACTCTGGGGAGCATGGCAGAACCACGAGATAAGGATCTCCCCACGGTCTCCACGGTACTCGACACAGACTTACCGGGAATCCTCCCTTGTTGGTCACAGACCAAGGACGGCCACACCAACGACAACATCTCAATGGAGACCCTCACACACATGCACCACCCTTCGAATCGAACTCCTCTCAAAAGAACATCGAAGGATGCCTGCGAACTCAGTTCCCACTCTTACCACAGAGCCACTTAGCACCCCCGAAACCACCGCAACCTGGTCGACAACGACACGACCAGCGGACACGGGTTCCCAAGCAAAGCACAACTTACCACGGTCGGTCACTCGGCCAACCCGTAAGCCACTCTCGGCAACCAACTGGTCCCACAATCTGTCAGAGATCACTTATCCCAGCGCGGTCTCACCCAAGAATGCGATCTTTAACACAGAAACATGGTACTCATGCTGCACATGAGCCAACATATTTCCCCCGGGGACACCAACCACCAGTGCCACAAACCACACATTCCACAAGCACTGGCACGGCCGCAACACGTTTTACACAGAGGAACCAATCCTCCTGTGCTCAGCGCAAACTCAGGAATCCGCCCGTAGCAACCAACGCTACGCTCCTGAACCAGTGGGTTACAAGCCCACCACGCTTCCACTGCGCACTCTGATCCATGCGCGCACAGCCGAGAAAGCAAACGCCGCCCAACCGGCACTCGTCCTTCCGAAATAGCGCTAGCACACCCTCACACGACAAGGGAATGGGCACAGCTTCTCACAGGCAACCACCTTGCCAAGACGAGGAGCACGTCTCACACGGACTTCATGGCACACAAGGCCAACCAATCCGAACACACAATGCAAGATGACGAACCTTAGCCTAACACAATCTCTCCAACCAAAGGGGAGACCAACGCACTTCTGACCAACGGAAGAACTCCATGCTCGACCTGACCTCGAACCTCGTGCATGCTAGAAACAGCACCATCCAGCACCAAGGAAAGCCATCGCTCCCGTCAGGTCAGTGCCTCCGACACACTCGGCGAGTGTCACGTCGGACCACGAACGCAGCATCTCTCGATGCACTACCACCACAATTCCTTGAACTGTAACACACCACGCCAAGAGCCTCAACACGAGCCATAACGACAACCACCGACGCTCATCCTTGGGTCCCGAACTCACCGCGGAGCCTTCACATCTCAAGCCAACTCCAGGGTGAACACAACCCATCCAATTACAGAAATGCAGGAGCAAAGACTTACCAGGACATCTCTGCCAAATCCTGCCTCGAAATCAGCAGAACAATCGGGACCGACACGTCATTTCTGACGTCACAGAGCACGACAAGTAGATTAGGCTCGACGAAACAGCAGCTCATCGAGAAGATATTCCGCTCACCTGAGCACGCTTCTCGATCAGAACACATCAGGAGCTGGACAAACCTCAAGCTGGAGTGGCCAAACCAATAGCAGCTCCCTCAGAGCACGCTCATGGCCACTTAACCACGGATAATCCTCTCAGCCACCTGACCACACAGCAGATTCCTCGAACGCAGCACCGCGAGTTCATGCCTGCCAGCAACCTCTGCCCAACGCAGTACAACTGGGGTCACCACCGATGAGGGAGAAAGCCCTCGACCTCGATCCGCAGACCCCATGCTGGCACTAAAGCTGCGGATAACAACCACCTTCACAGCGCCACACAGCGCGCTCAAGCGAAAAATCAAGCGGAAAACAAACATAAAACTCTAAGCTAGCTGCCGACTGTACTGAACCTCACGGACTCTGATCACTGCAATATTTTGAATTCCTATGCACGTCCACAACCTCCGCTCTGATACCAGCTATAGCGAACCGAGAATCCGATTACCGGGAGAGACCCGATAACCCGAGACTCGAACCGCCGCCCACGAGCCGGGAGGGCTCGGAAGGGCTAAAAGGAGTGTGGAGGCACAAAGAAATAGGAAATAAAGTAGGACAATTCAACAATTAACATAAATAAAGAAACAACTACATCTACAACAGAGTCCAGTCCAACAGAAAGTACAGTCTAAAGCAGTAAAAACGTACCACATGCCGAGTGAACACTCGGCCCGGTGAGCTGGCAACTGAGAACCTCCGCACCGCGCCCTCGAACCTCGAGGAAGAAGAACAGCCTCACCTGAAAAGTAGGGAATGAGTCTCCAAAATAGAGACTCAACAGGGATCCTGCGGAACCCTACCAAGAACCAACGGTGGCACAGAAAGCTGTAACTACGGGAGCAACTGCAACAGTAGGAACAGTAAACCCGGTGGCCGGTCGAAACTCGGCGCTACAACTACTCCTACTGTACTAGAAAGCACACCTCGAGCTCACAGTCGAGGCTACCGAACCACACTAGTACCACCTACCGAAGCAAAAGCCCACGGTAATTGCACCATAGAGGCCTGTCTCCCAGAACACGGCCAACCTGGACACGCTGTCAAAGGTGCAACCCCGACCACCTGCTCACGGGTACCGCACAGCAAGACGTAACCTCGGTAAAGCTATTAGCACTAGTCTCACGACACGAAAATCGACACACGCGTCACTGTGAGACCACCGAAACTCAACGGTCAACACGACTAAACCCGAAGGTCAAAGTCATAGAGACTGACAGTCTGACACTCCCGCCTCGATAGGAGTAGCTCCCACCAGAAGCACAGCCGGTAGCGTCCCCTGACATCTTACACCGCACCGCAGGTGAACTGCCTGACGTGGTAGCTCCTACCAAAGGCATGAACACCGCACAAGTAACCACAAACGAGTGACTAGCTGGGGTCACGCCCATCGACGTGGGTCCAACCGCCCCCAACCACGTGTGCACACATAGACCGCACGTCCTAGGTCTGAACTCTAACTGGTTTTCCCCTCAGTCGAACTTTGGCTGCAAGACTTGGTGCCCGATAGAAACCAGTCCACAAACCGTCTCTAAGGGTAAGCCTCTCCACCTACTCCCAGGTGGGACCACACGCGTGTAAGCAGGCTACGACTAGTGGAGGGTCACTGAAGGAGTAGACTCTCAAGTCAACAGAAAATAACGTCCGAATGTGACGACGTACGGGGACCATCCCACGTACCGGCACCATCGCACGGCGACCACAATCGGAGGAGGAACGGGACTCACATTCCACGGCCATGCACACACCCTGCGCGAGAGTCGATAAAACCCAGGTGACGCTAAGCCACTGGACTCGGGGAAGTCCTCTAGACGCACTACAGCCAATGGTCCTTGAGTCAGAAGACTCGGGGTCAAGACCGTCGCACGCAATAGCACAAGGCCGTCAATCTAGTCCAATCTCTAGGTCTAAAACCACGGTAGCACGTGTACCGAGGTAGCTCACAAGTCGTCGAGACCATTCCCTCGGGAAGGGAACTCCCGGGACTAAGGCCACACACACACGGCCCACGTGGAAAGCACAGAAGCATGATTCCCAAGGCAACTTGCACACCGCCAAGCTGTAGCCCAACTCAAGGAGAAGAGGGAAGCCTCCAGCCCCAGACTAGACAACTGGGCTCGCAGCCCAAGGCCTCACACAGGACCCACTCGGGAATCACTTTTTGGAGAAACTGACGACACATGGGGACTCTCACCGCACGCACGCCAACACACAGTGACACGAGTCGAGAACGCTACACCTGGGACTACAACGTACCACGACACCTAGCCCCGACGACGTGCACAGCATCCGTCAGGCCACGGGTCGGCACGTGGTTCGAGAACCACACACCCGGGACTCGAATCGATCAAAACGGAAACACCGAGTTAGACTGGCACATGTGCGGTTCACCCTAGGCCACTCAAGGGAAGTGCGGCTGGGGCACAGCCGCTCAAGAGACATGCGGTCAGGCAGGAGCCGCACAAGGCCCTATCCGAACTAACCCCAAACGGAGGATGGATGGTTAGGGCTGGACCGCCCATGGGGATGTGTGGCCAAGGATCGTCCCCACAACCCAACCGACCTACTCCAGTGCTGGTCAAAACGGTTTTGACCAAACCGCACAACCCAACCGACACTAAACTGTTGACCAAGGGTCAACGGGGGTATACGGTTAGGTCCTGGCCGCACAAGCCCACGGAAGGATAGACGGCTGGGGACCAGCCGCCCATGGGGGAGACATGCGGTCCTCACTTGGCCGCACATCACATGTGTGGTCTATTGTCCGACCGCATAACCCCAAAACCAAGAGAAGATGAACGGATCAAAGGTAGCCGCCCATATGATGGACGGCCCTGGTTCGACCGCCCAACCATCATGGCGGGTAAACCCAGGGGGTCGCCCGATCGTGGCCCTTCCACGCCCCGCTCGTGCTGAAACAACGGGGGTACAGCCACAACCACCCTGACAATCACATGGACTCCGAACGGAGTCAAAACGATGCACAAATCGCGATGATGGAGCCATCACCCGTGACTCCCTTTGGCTCGGGTCTTCCTCACACTTCGGCGTCATTTGAGTTCGGGCCTCTCTCTATAAAGGCCCAATTATCCTTTTTGTGGTTTCTATTTGAGTCATTTGATATAATTTTCATTTTACATGAGTCATGTCCCTAGGTCTTGTGTTTATTTCACTAAGTTTGAGTGTCATTATGTTGTATAGTTAGTTATTGGGCCCAATTCATTGGAAAGTCTATATTTTTTTTAGAATTAGTCTCTTTTTATGTTATTTTGGTTTGGCCCAAGTGCACTCCCCTACCCCCTCGGTTATTTGTCATTGAGTCTTTTGTCAGGGTCTTATTGTAAAATGTGGGTTGCCTATATATAGGGCCCCATTCCCTTCATTTTGGACTAATGAATCAATGCAAAATTTCCATTTGAGAGCTCACATTATTTAGTTCTAGTGGAGTGAATCCAATATTGGGTGAGAAACCCTAGGGGAGATAATCCCCCACCCAACCTTCTCTCTCTCTCTCCCTCTCTCACTTTCTCTCTCCATAGTTCGCCCCCCTCTCTCTCTCCTCCACCTCCCAACCACCTCCACCCTCCCACCTACCCCATTAACACCTCCCCACTTCCCACCATCCTCTTTACTCACTCCCCCCTAGTTCAAAGAGGGAACCCCCAATCCCCACCCCACCCTCGACCACCAACCTCCCCCACCTCTTTCCAACACATTTTTCCTTCTTCCCCATGCAACCTTCCACCTCCCAAGACCCATTTGAAATTTGAAACCCTTCCCTCCACTACTTTGGCCGCCCCTCTCCCCTCCCTTAGGCTAGGTTCGCCCCCTTCCTTCCCTCCACCCTCCATCCTCCACTTCACCCTCCACCCTCCTCTCACCCTCCCCTTTGGCTGAACCAGCACATACACCCTTGCGCCACCCCTTCTCCAGCCCCTCCACCACCCCTAGACACTCTCCACATCTCCCCCATCATCCCCAACCACCCCTCATCCACCTCCCCTTCACCATATGTCTCCCTCTCCTTCTTCTTCCTTAGCCATTGGAAGCTATACCTAGGTTGCAGCTTGCAGTCCAGAGGTTACAGATAAACCAGTAGCTTGCAGTATCCACCACGACCACCTCCATGCGAATCTGAAAGCCCAAGAGGTATCCACGGAAGCGTCTACCGGTCTTCTTCGCAATGGCGGTAGTTTCATCCCCATCCGAGCTCCGTTCTGTCCGACAGATCCGTTCTCCCACAACTGCGTAGTGCTGCCCCTGCTAAGCACCTGAACTGGAGTAGAAGCTCTTCCACGATGAACCTCAGAGGAATCAGGTCAAGAGTTTTTCTGAAAAGTTCTTCCTCGTCATGTCTACTTTCAGAATCAAGAAGCGGAACTTTGATCGACGTTCGTGGGCCAGAGTTATCAATTTTCTCCCTCGGGTACGCGGTTCTGCTTCCCATAGCCTACACCGACCTATCACCATTGTTCAGAGTCCACTGGTCTTCTCCGACATTGTTTGGCTTCCTCGTTGGTTCTACTGTGAATAGGACTCATCCACGGTTCCAAAAACTCTGGCAGTACTTGATTCTGAGTTCAGGAGCTGTCGGGGCATCCACTTCTTCCTACTGTTGGAGACCTGAAGCTGTCAGTCCGAGAATCTGAAACCCTGTTCGAGCCTCCACCCAGACCAGCATCGGCCTCAGAAGAAATCAACAAAATTCTGAGGCATTCCATTTGTAGTTATAAAGAGTTTCCCACCGGTCTCGTCTTCATAAAAATTCTCTACCAAGTTCTGCAGCCTCAACTCTGTCTGCCTATCACCTATCGCAGAGAGCAGGCAGATTCGCTTCATCATCTTTTCATTACCTTTAGTTCAAGTTCCCATCCCCGCTTGGCCAGCTGAAGGCCCCTCCCTGTGTGGATGTAGTTTTAGTTGTAATATCACTTAACCCCCACCCCAAGGTCCCCCCTCCTGCGAGAGGTGTAGTATTGTAATCATTTGGGCAGGTCAAGCTACCCCGACGCGGCGTATGGGGATCCACCCGCCTCCCCGCTCGCCCTCGTCTCCGAGCGGGACCGGTTTCTTCAAACCGGTCAAGTAAGTGCTCCAAAACCTTGCTCTCATTTGTGCTTGTCTTTCAAAATTAGTTCTTAGTTCCGCTGGCCGTGAGAGTGAGAGCTCGATCCTCAAGCCCCGTTGCCTTGAGTGATCACCGTGGGGAAGAGTGTAACCGGTGCCTTTGGCACTTTGTCGGTCCCATTGAATTGGGCTTCCACATCCTTTGGGAATCAAATCTTGGCCTTGCTGGCCCTCTTCCAGCAAGGGCCCAACCCTCACATCCTCTACTTGGAATCGCCAAGTCACCCCAGGCTTGGGTGAGCGACGATAGAGCGGTGGCCCACATCAGCCCGTTTGAATGCGATTGTGTTTGCTTGCTTAAGTCCAAGGGTGTGTCACATCAATTGGTATCAGAGCATGTCTTTGACTTGTCTCTAACAAGTCTAAGTCCTAGGACCTTGGCATTGTGTGTCCAACATCATTTTCCCCTTATCTTGCATGTCCACCCGTAGTGGTGCTAGTTACCGACCCGATCCATCATCTTCGATTTCACCCATGGATCCCAATCCTCAACTCAACCAAGAAGCTCCTAGGGAGGAACCCCAAGGCCAAATGAATAGGGTAGATGCTGCCCTTACCAACATTCTTGCCCAACTTGAGTCCCTTTCCACTCGACTTACTCGGCTAGAAGAGCATGAGTTCCACCCAAGGAACGATGAGCCAAGAATCCACCCTCCACATGATGAGCCTCATAGGGAAGACCCCCATCCAAGGAATAATGACCCAAGAGCCCATCCTCCACCTGGTGAATTACATAGGAATGAGTTCCACCCAAGGAACAATAACCCAAGGGTCCACCTCCCACATGTTGAGCCTCATAGGGACGATTACCACCCAAGGAACAATGGACCAAGAGCCCATCATCCACATGCTGAAATTCATAGGGAAGACTTGGATTTTGACCCCTACCATTACTATGAGAGGCCCCGCCACCATCAAATTCATGAAAGGCGTCCACGGGACAACCCGGATGACCATCTCTTAAGGATGGTTAAGGTAGAGGCCCCAAACTTTGATGGTTCCCATGAACCAAGTGTCTACTTAGAATGGGAAACCGCCATGGACCAATACTTTGAATGGTACCCTATGTCCGACTAAAGGAGGGTAAGGTTGGCTAAAATGCATCTCACCAAATTAGCCAAAACTTATTGGCTAAACCAAGAGGGCTTAAAAAGGAATAGGCGGGAAGAGCCTATTGAAACCTAAGAGGGTATGAATAACAAACTTAGAAACAAATACCTACCCCAATCCTACCACCAAATGCTCTTAGATGAATGGCAATGCCTCACCCAAGAAGGGAAGACCGTGGTTGAATACATTGAGAAGTTTGACTCCTATCTTTTGAAGTGTGGAGTTCATGAGGACCCGACCGTCACCTTGTCCCGCTTTAGAAATGGGCTCCAAAGCCACATCAAGAGAGAGCTTTTCATGAGGGACGTTGACAACCTTGACCTAGCCTACCAAGTAGCTAGGGATGTGGAAAGATTCTCTAGGATCCCTCGGTTTGCTACTTCCCGACCGGTCGACCCTAAACACATGGGACCACGACCAATTCCGACCACCCCCATTAAAGCCCCTAGCCCAAGTGGGAATGCCCCATTAAGGCCCTACAACCCTCCTCCTACCATCACTCCAAACAAGCCCACCCCTAATCACCCTCCTCCACGGAGGGAAGATATTCCCAAAGGCCCAAATGTAGGAACCACTCCGGGTATCGGGCGTCAACAATGCTTTAGGTGTCAAGGGTTTGGTCACTTTGCGGGGCAATGTCCATCCAAAGGATTGTCTAGTTTGCTTATTGATAAGGAAGCTCCCCCACCCTAAGGGGAACTTGAGGGTGTTGTCGAGGACCATGAAGTCTCCCTAGATTAGGAAGAAGAGTATGAGGCCCAATACCTTGAATCAGGACTAGATCACACCACTCCACCTACCAACTCCCATCTAGGAGTGATTAGATGCACCCTCACCAAACCCTAAGAAGAGGATTGACGTCGAACCTCAATTTTTCACACCTTTGTCAAGATAGGGAGCCATATAAGAAAAGTGATCTTAGATAGTGGGAGTTGTGTCAATGGCGTATCCCCCGACACCGTTAAGCTCCTTGGGCTTGCTATCACCCCCCACCCAAATCCATACCGAGTTTCATGGATCAACAACAACTCCATCCTGGTCAACACCCAATGCCTTGTGCCCCTCAACTTCTCTTCATATCATGGATAAATATGGTGTGACGTCATCCCCATGGAAGTAGGAAGCATCCTACTAGGAAGGCCTTGGCTTTATGATGTAGATGCCACCATCTTGGGTAGGACCAACACATGCACTTTTGAACATGAGGGTAGGACTATCCATCTTAACCCCTCCCCACCACGTCCCATGCCCAAGGGGGACACTCTCCCTTAAGGACACCACCCCACCACCACACAAGTCTCGGGGAACTCCGCCCCTCCAACCCCACCCCTCACCCAAACTGCCAAACAAAGTGGAACCTCGGGGTTGACCAAGGGTCTTCATCTCATCACTAGGAAAGAGCTTGAAAGGGAGATAGATCAAGGAGTACCACTATGTGCGGTGATCATTTGCCTAGGAGAACCCACTCCCACCAACCCACATCCTATAGAAATCTGGCATCTCCTAGAAGAATTTCATGATGTGTTCCCGGCCGAGCTCCCGGACCAACTCCCTCCCATGCGTGATGTGCAACACGCAATTGATTTAGTTCCGGGAGCCACTCTCCCAAACCTTCCTCACTATCGCCTCAATCCCACAGAACATGCCGAACTTCGTAGGCAAATTGAGGAACTCATTAGGAAGGGCATCATCCGAATAAGCAAAAGTCCATGTGCCGTCCCGGCCCTTCTAACTCCCAAGAAGGATGGATCTTGGCGGATAGGCTTGATGACATGCTTCATATGCTAGCCGGAGCCACTATTTTCTCCAAAATTGACCTTAAGAGTGGCTATCACCAAGTTAGGATAAGGCCCGGGGATGAGTGGAAAACGGCTTTCAAGACCAAAGATGGTCTCTTTGAATGGTTAGTCATGCCTTTTGGGCTTTCAAATGCCCCAAGTACTTTCATGCGTCTTATGATGGAAGTCCTTAGGCATTTCATTGGGATCTTTCTAGTGGTCTACTTTGATGACATACTCATCTATAGTCAATCCCAAGAGGCTCACCTTGATCACCTTAGGCAAGTTTGCACCATCCTCCGCCAAGAGAGCCTATTTGCCAACTTAGAAAAGTGCCACTTCATGACCACATCCATCACCTTCCTAGGATTTGTGGTGTCCACCAAGGGTGTCTCCATGGACCCCGACAAGGTCCAAGCTATTCTTGATTGGCCGGAACCCCACACCCTTCATGAGGTCCGAAGTTTCCATGGATTGGCAACATTCTATAGGATGTTTATTTGTGAATTTAGCATTATCACTGGCCCTATCACCGATTATCTCAAGAAGGGGACTTTTGTGTGGACCAAATCAGCCTCTAAAGCCTTCCAAGAACTTAAGGAGAAGTTGACCCAAGCCCCGGTCCTATGCCTACCCGATTTCTCTAAAGTCTTTGAAGTCACATGTGATGCATCCGGGATAGGAATAGGAGGGATTCTTAGTCAAGAAGGACACCCGGTAGCCTTCTTCAGTGAGAAGCTATGTGATGCTAGGATAAGATACTCCACTTATGACAAGGAGTTCTATGCCGTGGTTCAGTCCCTCCGACATTGGAGGCACTACTTGTTGCCCAAAGAATTTGTCATCTTTTTCGACCATGAGGCCCTCAAATATCTCAACTCCCAATAAAAGTTAAATGCCCGACATGCCCGATGGGTTGAGTTCATCCAATCCTACACTTTTGTCATCAAACACAAAGCTGGGAGTGAGAATCAAGCGGCGGATGCCCTTAGTAGGAAAGTTTCCTTGTTATCCACTATCCAAGTGGAAGTGACCGGATTTGATAGGCTCAAGGATGAGTACCCTAGCTGCCCCGACTTTAGGCACATCTATACCACCTTGACCACCCATTCTAGCAAGGAACATAAGGGATTTGTCTTAGAGGAGGGGTTCCTCTTCAAGGGACCAAAGCTTTGTATCCCACGGACCTCACTCCGAGACTTCTTGATTTGGGAAATACATGCGGGAGGGCTAGCTGGTCATTTTGGAGTCCACAAAACCATAGGTCTAGTCGAGGGATAGTTTTATTGGCCAAGTCTCAAGAGAGATGTAGACAAGATAGTGGGTCAATGCCGAACATGTGCTTCGGCCAAACAGGTGAAGCAAAACACTGGCGTATATACCCCACTCCCCATCCCCGACCGTCCATGGCAAGACTTGAGCATGGACTTTGTGCTAGGTTTACCCAAGACTCAAAGAAAGCATGACTCCATCTATGTGGTAGTTGATAGGTTTTCCAAGATGGCCCACTTCATCCCATGCTCCAAGACCTCCGATGCCTCCCATGTGGCCCGGTTGTTCTTTGATGAGGTTGTCCGTCTCCACGGGCTACCTAAGACCATAGTCTCGGATAAGGATGTCAAATTCACTAGCTACTTTTGGAAAACTCTTTGGCACATGATGGGTACCCTCCTCAAATTCTCCATAGCCTATCACCCCCAAATGGACGGTCAAACTGAAGTTGTCAATCAAAGTCTAGGGAACCTCCTTAGGTGCCTTGTTGAGGATCGTCCGGGAAATTGAGATCTCATTCTACCACAAGCTGAGTTTGCATATAACAACTCCACCAATAAGTCCATAGGGATGAGTCCATTTGAAGTCGTGCATGGGTACAAGCTAAGGAAACCCTCAGATCTCATTCCCCTTCCCCAGCATGCTAGAGTGTCTATTTCAGCTGAATCATTTGCCCAGGATATTAGAGAATTGCATGAAGAAATTTGCGAGCACATAAGCAAAAAGAATGAGGCTTATAAGAGGCGGGCCGACTCTCATCGGCGTCACCAAGAATTCCATGAGGGTGACTTTGTGATGGTGAGGACGTAGAGGCTCTCCCCGGGAGCCATCTCCAAATTGAGGCCACGTGGGGCTGGTCCCTTCCAGGTCCTGAGGCGCATTGGTGCAAATGCCTATGAGTTAGTTCTCCCCAAGGAATATGGGGTAAGTCCCACATTTAATGTTGCCGACCTAGTGCCATATAAGGGACCCACGGTGGTACCCAGTGAGGAGATTGAGCCTATTCCTTCTCTTGAGAGAGCACCCACCTATGAGGAGAGGCCACCAACCAAGAGAGCCGAGCATGAATGCATTGAACAAATATTGGATGAACAAGTCACTACCACTCAGAGCAAGGTATACGAGCGCTATCTCATCAGGTGGAAGGATCGGCCTCCTTCGGAGGATTCATGGGTGAGTCGGGAGGATCTCTAGTAGTTGGATCCCGACCTTCTCGAGCAGTACCACAGCCGGATGGACCCCTACTCGACGGAGTCGAGCTCTTCGCAGCCCAGGGGATTTGATGGAGGCATCACCTGTGACTCCCTTTGGCTCGGGTCTTCCTCACACTCCGGCGTCATTTGAGTTCGGGCCTCTCTCTATAAAGGCCCAATTATCCTTTTTGTGCTTTCTATTTGAGTCATTTGATGTAATTTTCATTTTACTTGAGTCATGTCCCTAGGTCTTGTGTTTATTTCCCTAAGTTTGAGTGTCATTATGTTGTTTAGTTAGTTATTGGGCCCAATTCATTGGGTTTGGCCCAAGTGCACTCCCCTACCCCCTCGGTTATTTGTCATTGAGTCTTTTGTCAGGGTCTTATTGTAAAATGTGGGTTGCCTATATATAGGGCCCCATTCCCTTCATTTTGGACTAATGAATCAATGCAAAATTTTCATTTGAGAGTTCACATTATTTAGTTCTAGTGGAGTGAATCTAATATTGGGTGAGAAACCCTAGGGGAGAGAATCCCCCACCCAACCTTCTCTCTCTCTCTCCCTCTCTCACTTTCTCTCTCCATAGTTCGCCCCCCTCTCTCTCTCCTCCACCTCCCAACCACCTCCACCCTCCCACCTACCCCATTAAGACCTCCCCACTTCCCACCACCCTCTTTACTCACTCCCCCCAGTTCCAAGAGGGAACCCCCAATCCCCACCCCACCCTTCAACCACCAACCACCCCCACCTCTTTCCAACACATTTTTCCTTCTTCCCCATGCAACCTTCCACCTCCCAAGACCCATTTGAAATTTGAAACCCTTCCCTCCACTACTTTGGCCGCCCCTCTCCCCTCCCTTAGGCTAGGTTCGCCCCCTTCCTTCCCTCCACCCTCCATCCTCCACTTCACCCTCCACCCTCCTCTCACCCTCCCCTTTGGCTGAACCAGCACACATACCCTAGCGCCACCTCATTCTCCAGCCCCTCCACCACCCCTAGACACTCTCCACAACTCCCCCACCATCCCCAACCACCCCTCATCCACCTCCCCTTCACCATATGTCTCCCTCTCTTTCTTCTTCCTTAGCCATTGGAAGCTATACCTAGATTGCAGCTTGCAGTCCAGAGGTTGCAGATGAACCAGCAGCTTGCAGTAGCCACCATGACCACCTCCATGTGAATATGAAGGCCCAAGAGGTATCCACGGAAGCGTCTACTGGTCTTATTCACAATGGCGGTAGTTTTATTCCCATCCGAGCTCCGCGCTATCCGACAGATCCATTCTCCCACAACTGCGCAGTGCTGCCCCTGCTGAGCACCTGAACCAAAGTAGAAGCTATTCCACGACGAACATATGAGGAATCAGGTCAAGAGTTCTTCTGCAAAGTTGTTCCTCGTCCTGTCTACTTTCAGAATCAAGAAGCGGAACTTCGATCGACGTTCGTGGGCTAGTGTTATCAATTTTCTCCCTCGAGTACGCGGTTCTGCTTCCCACAGCCTGCACCGACCTATCATCATTGTTCAGAGTCCACTTGTCTTCTCCGGCATCATTTTCCTTTCTCGTCAGTTCTGATGTGAAGAGGACTCATCCACGGTTCCACAAACTTCAGTGGTACTTGATTCTGAGTTCGGGAGCTGTCGAGGCATCCACTTGTTCCTGCTGTTGGAGACCTGAAGCCGTCAGTCTGAGAATCTGCAACCCTGTTCGAGCCTCCACCCAGACCAGCATCCGCGCCAGAAGAAATCAGAAAAATTCTGAAGCATTCCATTTCCAGTTACAAAGAGTTTCCCACCAGTCTTGTCTTCAGAAAAATTCCCTATCAAGTTCTATGGCATCAACTCTGTCTGCCTATCGCCTATCGCAGAGAGCAGGCAGATTCGCTTCGTCATCTTTTCATTACCTTTAGTCCAAATTCCCATCCCCGCTTGGCCGGTTGAAGGCCCCTCCCTGTGTGGAGGTAGTTTTAGTTGTAATATCACTTAACCCCCACCCCAAGGTCCCCCCTCCTGCGAGAGGTGTAGTATTGTAATCATTTGGGCAGGTCAAGCTACCCCGACGCGGCGTGTGGGGATCCACCCGCCTCCCCGCTCGCCCTCGTCTCCGAGCGGGACCGGTTTCTTCAAACCGGTCGAGTAAGTGCTCCAAAACCTTGCTCTCATTTGTGCTTGTCTTTCAAAATTAGTTCTTAGTTCCGCTGGCCGTGAGAGTGAGAGCTTGATCCTCAAGCCCCGTTGCCTTGAGTGATCACCGTGGGGAAGAGTGTAACCGGTGTTGTGCCCCTATGGTCACTTGAGTTCATATGGTCATTCGACATCATTTTATGGTCATATGAGTTTTAATGTATTCCTGGTTTTGATAATGGCTAAACACTATTAGTCATTGATGTTTTTCACCTTCATGTGATTGACATACGTGATGTTTTTGTTCATGACAGGTGCGCCAATGAATGGACAAGGAATCAAGTGGAAATGGTGAACGTGAACGCTGAATGTTGCGCCCTCGCACGCGGATCGACCTGCGCGGTCAGGTCGCGGGGACAAAATTTGGATTGAAGACTCAGTAAGCCCACGGCTTGTTACATTATGAACCGATCTATGGTAAGGTCACACACCAAAAAGACTCCTTATGAGTTGCTAAAAGGTAAAAAGCCCTCTCTCTCACATATGAAAGTGTTTGGATCGAAATGCTTCATTCACAACAATGACAAAAGAGACTTAGATAAATTCGAGCCCAAGAGCGATGAAGGTATATTCCTTAGATATTCTGATAGATCTAGGGCTTATAGAATTTACAATATCAAAAATCAAACTGTGGAAGAATCACCTCATGTTTCCTTTAATGAATATCATGATTCTAACAATGATAACTCTTGCAGGAAAAACGATGAAGATGGGGAATTCCTAAGCATAAAGGACAAGAGTGATCCTCCACAAGAAGAAATAAAAGAAGATGGTGACCTAGCCGAATCAAGCAATGCAAGGGATCAAGCTCCAGGAGAAGGTAACGATTCTACAAATATTAGAATTCTTAAGGATCATCCCTTGGAGAATGTCATTGGTAGCTTGAATGACCCACCTAGAACTAGGTCACATTTTAAAATTGTGGAAGAATTAGATCAACTTGCTCTTGTCTCGCAGCATGAACCCAAAAATATTGATGAAGCCTTGAAAGATGAAAACTGGATAAATTCCATGCAAGACGAGTTAAACCAGTTTGAAAGAAACAAAGTTTGGCATCTTGTTCCTAGACCTTCATCACAATCTGTAATAGGCACTAAATGGGTTTTTAGGAACAAACTAAGTGAGGATGGCAAGATAATAAGAAACAAGGCTAGATTGGTGGCTCAAGGGTATAATCAAGAGTTTGGGGTAGACTTTGATGAATCTTATGCCCCTGTTGCTAGACTAGAAGCCATCAGAATTTTACTTGCCTTTGCATGCTCCCTTAGGATAAAGCTATATCAAATGGATGTCAAAAGTGCTTTCTTGAATGGCTTGATCAAAGAAGAAGTCTATGTTGAGCAACCCACTGACTTTGAGAATTCTAATAATGCAGATTTTGTATACAAGCTAGACAGGGTGCTTTATGGACTTAAGCAAGCACCAAAAGCTTGGTATGAAAGACTAAGCTCGTTTCTCATTGAAAAAGGGTACACACGAGGTCAACCAAGGAGAAGATGGGTGCTTCATAAATCAATCCAAATACATCAAGGAGCTGCTGAAAAGATTTGACATGGCTAACAGTAAAATCATTGCAACTCCTATGAGCACCACAACATCACTGGATTCGGATGAAAATGGTAAATTAGTTGATGTAAAGATCTATAGAGGTATGATTGGCTCTTTGCTTTATTTGACTGCATCCCGACCAGATATCCAGTTTAGTGTTTGCCTTTGTGCTAGATTTCAAGCTAGTCCTAGAGAATCCCATTTGACTGCCGTCAAACGTATCCTTCGATATCTTGCCGGCACTCAAGATTTGGGATTGTGGTATCCGTCATCATGTGATTTAACTCTTATATCTTATTCTGATGCGGATTACGCTAGATGCAAGCTGGATTACAAGAGTACTAGTGGCTATTGCCAGTTTCTAGGCGAGTGTCTAGTTTCTTGGGCTTCCAAGAAACAACACTCGGTAGCCCTCTCAACCGCGGAGGAAGAATATGTTGCTGCGGGGAGCTGTGGCACCCAAGTGTTGTGGATTAAACACCAACTCCAAGACTACTTGGTGGATCTTGGTTGTGTCCCGATTCTGTGTGATAACACTAGTACTATCAACCTTGCAAAAAATTTAGTCCAGCACTCTAGGACTAAGCATATTGAGATTAGGCATCACTTCATTAGAGATGAGGTCGGTAAGAAAAACTTTGAACTGTATTTTGTTGATACATTGAATCAGATTGCTGATATCTTTACCAAGCCCTTGTGTAATGACAGGTTTTCAACACTAAGAAGGGAGCTTGGTCTTTGCCGACCTCAGGCCAATAAGAATTTGAATTGATAATCCTGTTCAATTAGTTGTGTGTTTTGCATTCATGCATTGTTTATATGTCAATATGTCTTTTTGCATATGGTGTCGCATTGCATGTAGTTGCATAATAATGAATTGAGTTCATGTTCATAATGCATTGTATGGTTTGTGTAGCATCATTCTCGCATGGCCATGGTATATCAAATGTTGATGTATGGAAGGGCAAGTTATGCTTGTCACGAAGCACTCAATATGCGTGATGTTTCACCTCCGCCAAGTACCATGCGTCAATGTCGCATATAGGCCATATAGTAAGGGGGAGTTGTCCTTGTGTAGCATTCATGCATATATTTCATCTTCATTCTGTTGCATTTAATAAGTGTACAACCATGGGTTGGGTCATACATTTCATTTCTGGCACCTTCATGAGTGACTAGGCCAACCTCATTTGTCATTCAACTTGATTGCAAATATAACTCCTTCGCGCATCCATTGCATATCTTTAGGGGGAGTTTTGCTGATTCTCTTAACCTCTTGCAATCTACTTCTTGGCTTATAGTCTGGTTTGAGCTCCTGATATTGTCGAATATATGGTGTAAGAGCTTTCTATTATATGCCCTCATGATTGTCCAATCAATGAAAATGGTTCAGATTTAATGATTTCCTTGCAGCTCTGAAATATTCGTTTTGAAATCATCTATGTTCTATGGTTTTAATAGACCTTAACTAAAGATTGCATATTATGCTTTGAATGACTATCATGATATCTGAAAATCCAGACTTCATGACAATCTTGGTGATACTCTAGACCTTAGTATTGTTTTTAAACATCTTGATGAGCTGGACTTCTTGAAAATCTATTTGCAGAGCAATGATATTG
Organism: Amorphophallus konjac; assembly: GCA_022559845.1. NCBI lineage: Eukaryota > Viridiplantae > Streptophyta > Magnoliopsida > Alismatales > Araceae > Amorphophallus > Amorphophallus konjac. Next base: position 298,716,372 of record CM040122.1, on the reverse strand, counting down.
TTGCACGGAGAAATATGTCACGTCATCACATCAAGTGACGAATGATATGTCATGATGTGCCTCTATTATCTCTATCTTACTTATATTTGGACTCTAGGAAGAGCACTAGTATAATTGCTGAGAAATATATCTTCTCATCATAGAAATGAGATCGGATATGTCATGACGCGACTCTGCTATCTCTGTTCATTCTGAAGCATTACAGTCAGTCTTGCCAAATACCTAGGGATATTGGCGTTTAAACAACGTGTATTCTTACGGCTAGAAGGCATGTACTAGACTTGACTGCTCGTAAAATATGAGTCATGTGCCTTCATATACTACAGATATTGAAAATCAAAATATGAAACCTCTTGCCTCAATCATACAATTCCATTCTCTAGTCATGATTGTTTAGCCTCAATACGAGTTCTTGTGTTATTCCATTTCTAGTTATTGAATATGGATATATAAGACAAGGGACGGTTAAGCACTGCCATGATATGCCTTTTTAGTTCATTTCTATTAAATCTTGGATGTAGCTGCTTTTCGAACTCTGTTGATGAATTCAGATTTCATTAGCTTTGAACCATACATGTTGCTCACAATCTGCTTCAGGTTTGCATATAATGGCTTACTCTTCACTCCTTTCCGCTCTGGTCTCACAGATATTTCACTTTATTGCTCCTTTTTGTTGTTGGCAAAGGGGGAGAATTCTTGTTGTGAGTCCTTATTGAGGTTGTGGACATGGGAGTCCTTGTTGAGGGGGAGAGCCTTCATCTGTTTCATCTGTCATCATGCAACTGTCACATTATGCATAGCATTCCCATATCACATTATGCCTAGCTTTCCCATATAGCATTCACATGCTTTGATCATCATAGTATTCCCATATAGCATTCACCTGCTTTGATCATCCATGCATACAAATCCGCATTCCCATATTTTACTATCATGGATCTTGAGCTGCATAGGTTGCATATGTCATACACTTTGCCATATTGGATATCTCTGCCATATAATGACTCACAGTGTTGCCATCATCAAAAAGGGGGAGAATGTTATACCCCTATGGTCACTTGAGTTCATATGGTCACTTGGGTCATTCGACATCATTTTATGGTCATATGAGTTCTAATGTATTCTTGGTTTTGATAATGGCTAAACACTATTAGTCATTGATGTTTTTCACCTTCATGTGATTGACATACGTGATGTTTTTGTTCATGACAGGTGCGCCAATGAATGGACAAGGAATCAAGTGGAAATGGTAAACGTGAACGCTGAATGTTGCGCCCTCGCACGCGGATCGACCTGTGCGGTCAGGTCGCGGGGATCGACCTGCCCGGTCAGGTCGCGGGGGTCAAGGGGGTAGCGCCCCTTGCGAGGGTTTCCGAGGGCGGAGCCCCCAGAACAAAATTTGGATTGAAGACTCAGTAATAAAACTTCAAGACAATCAAGGTTGATGCCACAGACATGAACGGGCGGCCAACGGACTCAAGCGACGGAGTTGGTGCGGCCAACGGACCGAACCGGGCTGACCCGGGCCCTGCCCAGCTGGCGGTCAACTGCCCCAGCCAGGGACTCCCAAGTCTGCACGTCTTTCAGTGGCGGTCGACCGCCAGCCAGTGGCGGTCGACCGGATTTCCCAGGGATCACCCGTTTGCAGGTGTTTCAGTGGCGGTCGACCGCCAGGAGCCTTAGGTCGACCGCCAGCCCCGAGCCATCAATTGTTAACTTTGTTTCCAACTTCGAAAAGGGCCATTCAACATTGATTTGTTTAATCCTAAAGACACCTAATCCCCCACAAATTGTGGATCTAGTCTAGGGGGTGTCTATAGACCATTCAAGGTCTATAAAACTCTTGTAAGAGGGTTAGAAACCCTAATGCTTCAAGGGGCTTCTTGTGAGATCTAGGGTGGCTGCAAGGGAGGTTGCAAGAGAGCTTGGAGACGAGCTACTGTTCACGTGAACAGTAGTTCGTGAAGGTGTTCTTCATCCAATCAAAGGGGAATCAAGCTCAAATCAAAGCCAGCAAACCTCAAGGAAGATTACATCAAAGCAAGGCTATCAAAGTGATCCAAGGAAGCTGGTTTGATTCAAGTTCTTCAAAGGAAATCATCTTCATCCATTCAAGTTCTTTCCACCTCATTCAAGGTGATATTTCAAGCATTCAAACTCCTAGAAGCTAAAGAAGCAATCAAGGTTCAAGGTAGCTTCATCATCTCCTTCATTCATTCAAAGAAATTCAAAGAGAAGATCAAGAGAGAAGAATTGAAGAAAGAGGTACTGTTCACGTGAACAGTACTCCGTGAAAAACATTCATCCAATCAAGGGTGAATCAAGAAGATTGAGTTGAAGCCAAGAGGAGCCTTGCTGCTGATCAACATTTCATACAAGGGCCAATTCATTTTCACTCATAACTCAATCTCTTGTCTTAGCTCATTCACATTTGTTTTATTTTCATTATTGTTTAAACATTAAAAGTGTGATTCATCCCTACCGGTGGTTAGTAGGAAGGCAATTGGAGGTTGTTCCAATTTGCGGTTGACATCCCTACCAGGTGGTGAGTAGGAAGGCAATCGGTGGTTTCCGATTTGCGGTTTGGTGCGCTGCACAAGTGAAGCGTCACCGGGTTTTGGTGAGGGGTGGACGTAGGGCTGAGGATTCAGTCCGAACCACCTTAAAAATCCTGTCTAGTGTGGTTTGCTTGTGTGATTGATTCGTTCTAGATGCATGCTTAGGATCGAATTATTATATATCTTGCTTATCTCGCTAAGTGAATCATAGCGTTCTTGGAAGCTAGTTTCTATTCCGCGGCAATTCATTCTAACTAGCTATATAGAGGGCCGCATTGCGAAAAGTGGGGCTGATCTATTCACCCCTCCCCTCTAGATCCGCTGTCCACTACACAACAACCGGTGCCTTTGGCACTTTGTTGGTCCCATTGAATTGGGCTTCCACATCCTTTGGGAATCAAATCTTGGCCTTGCTGGCCCTCTACCAGCAAGGGCCCAACCCTCACATCTTCTACTTGGCATCGCTAAGTCACCCCGGGCTTGGGTGAGCGACGATAGAGCGGTGGCCCACATCGGCCCATTTGAATGCGATTGTGCTTGCTTGCTTAAGTCCAAGGGTGTGTCACATCACGCGAGAAACGAGCGATTCCACCGAAGTTGCCCTAAAAGGGTTACCGAGCTTCCCAGAGCTCTATCGGTCCAACGGGACCACCATTCGAGATGAAATTAGGGGAAAACGAATGCTCTTGCCCCAAGGAATCCGTTGATAGTAACTGGTCTGGAAACCGTCACCGTTTCCTGACCGACCCTACTAAACCTACAAAACCATGGTTTCACTAGAACGGACCCAAACACAGCCGTTTTCGTGCCGAACGACGTGGAATGGCAGGGAAAACGAGCAGAACGTAGTAGTGTTCCATCACCCTACCTCCACCGAAGAAACCGCGCGCCGAAGCGACTAATATGTGCCGTAAACCGCCAGGAACACGATCGCCACCATCTCAGAATCCATTGAGGGATCGCGCCCGCAGCCGCCTCGATCCTCGCCGATCCTCGCCCGCATCCTCGCCCGCGTCGCCGCCACCTCGCCCCTGCCTCGCTCCGTCAGTCGCTGGAGAAAAGAGGGGAGAAAGAGAGCGTGATAGAAGACAGAGGGGAGTGAGTGAGAAATGAGAGGGAAGAGAGAGAAAGGGGGGTTTATATAGGAAAATCCAGAAATTCCAAAAAATATCAAAAAATAGAAAATCACGTTTCCGTGATCCTCGGAACGCACCGATCGGAACGGTACCACTCGCGCCCAGGTGAACAGCCCGGTTCACCTGCAACGAGGTTCTGAAGGAATTATCGAAACACACACCGGGAATCGGAAAACACACGCGGAACGCATTCCAGTCTCCGAAATAGCTCCGGACCGCGCCGATCCGAACACGAAAGATGTCCGAAACATCATTTCGGACACAACGGAGCCAGATACACAGGAAATGCAGATCCGAGACCCGAGAAGAAGGATCTGAAAAATCCGGGGCATTACATCACACCCTGGATCTGCTGCTACAAGGAGGAAGACGGATGAACAAGAGAGAGAGGGGAGGGCGCCCTTGGTCAATTCTTGCATCAATATCATATATTCTCTTCCAACCAAGTTTTCCCTAAAATGATGCATGGGCCAGCAAGTGTGCCGATCTTGCACCATGCTCGATCATCATACGGAATGGGACCGAACATCCATTGGAACTCTATGAAAGCTAAGCCACCGTTAAGAACAATCTCCCTTGTTTTAGAAAGAGTCTCGACAATATCTTATGAGACACAATTAGATGACGCCCTACTGATGAAGTCGATCTCTGTATACGACCCATTAGGTAGAATGGCAGTGGACACGATAGGGTGCTGGAACGACTCTGTCATCGGTATAGGGATCAGGTCAACCGATGGTTGAATGGTAGGGGCGAGACCCGGGGGCGCTTGATGAGTTTATATCGATCATGTCAATCAGAGCGTTAGTGTATTCGACACAAAGACAGAGCACGCAAGAGTAAAGATAACCTAATCCTTTATTTCATCAAACCTTCAAAGTACTTCTATTACAATCCTCTTAATGAAAGTGCTAAGACTCAATAAAATGAAAAAGTACAATGATTGACTCAAGAATGTCGAAAAGTCAAGACTAGACAACGCTTGGATAGTTGGAGTAGCTATAATCTCATCACTCTTGACTTTCCCCATCCGAAAGAGTTTCGTCCTCGAACTTACCTGAAAAAAATAAGGGAAAAATACCATGTGAGCGAACACTCAGTAGGAATTATATCTCAAGAGCTAGCTTGCTTCAAGTAAATTACATGTTACATGAAATGCAATAAGCTATGCATGTTCGCATAAAACGACAATAGAGAACGTATAGCAATAATATGGAGAATGTATTTTAGATAGTTGATTGAACTAGCAAGTCTTTCAAGAACTCATGTCAATATAGCAAGATAGTCACGCATGTGTCTTTATCATGTCGAGTGTTCAAGTCATGTCAAGAATTGGCTATCACATTTCAAGCAAGTAATTAAATACCCCTTCCGGGTCACACAAGTCATGTCATGTCAAGTCAATTCATGTGCAAGATTTGTGGAATGTCTATCAAGCTAGTCATGCACTTCGGTGCAATGCCACACCGTGATCATTACAACTCCCATGGACACTAGTACTTTCGGGTGCTCCTCCCAGGACCATTTCGGGCCCTACATGCGCAGGCATTGATCATGTATTTTTAACATCCACTATAGTTATAGCCAATATAGAATTTCAAAGGAATAAGCTTGTAGGAACTTTAAGGTAGATCTCATGGAATAGAATTGCAAGGATTGAACATGATGTGTAGGGATGATAATAACGGTATAATCACGATTAACGATAAAACTAAGTGGAATCGGCTCCCTAACTTGGGTGCTAAGATAATAAAAATAAGCACTCATATAGTGATGGTCACTCATTCTTGTACATGATAAGGTAGATAGAATTAGTGTCCACAAGTATGGCACATAATTCTTAAAGAATATTAATGGTAGGGTTTCTCATTCCATTAATTCAAGAATATTCTCATGACTTCCACATAGCATGTCACAAGGGCCGGTATACCATGTTTCTTTAGAGTGACATGGCAATCAACTAGTGTCATAGGTTTTGAGGTACAATCCGCTCGGCTGCCTTGAGGGAATCCAAGGCTAGCGGAGACTTATGGAGGTCTATATGATAAATTCACTAGTCTGGAGGAACGGAGTGTCCCGCGGAGAGTTCATCTATCACCGAGAAATAGTGGGTAATCAATAAAACATCATGAAACGTGGGACTATAATCACGGAATGGAATATAGTGCCAGTATACACAACCCATGGTCAAGGGTTATAGAAAACCATGAAAATCAGGAAATCAGGAGATCAGTAAATTGACGCTTGAGCTTAAGTCTTCATTTTCTGAATTGGCGCCCTTGTCAGGGTCGTCAGTTCAGTAAATGACGACTGCTTACTCAGTCGTTACATCTAGATTCCATAAATATTGGATTTCAATAAACACCATCAATTTCAGATATCATGTAAATGACGACTTGACTTAAGTCTTCAATTTATTAAACATCGCCCTAGTCAGGGGCGTCAAATGTAAAAATGGTGACAGGGTGTATGTCGTTAATTTGAAATATCCATGAAATTATAAACATTTCAGAATTTCTCAATTTACCACTAATTAGCACCCATGTATAGGGGCGTTCGTTCAAATGACGACCTGAAAAGGGTCGTTATTTCTTTGTCATAAGATTTGCATCGGGCAGGTACAATCACTGACACATGATTTCTGGAGTATGTCTGATCAGAAAACTAAAGACATGTACAGGTAGAGAAAAATAACAGGAATTTAGGAACAGGATCATGCATTAGTTTACATGTAAGGGTTCACAGCTATTAAAATTTGAACATTGTGTAATTACTAATTATCTAGACAATTGACGACTATTTGCATGGTCGTTAAATCAAATAGCGCCCTCACTTGGGTCGCTATTGCAATTCATGCAGTAAACAACAAAAACCTCAATCCAGCGCGATCTCTGCAATGCCTTACAGACCTATATGCATGTATACAAGCCTAAAATGATTAAATTTGGCTTAACGCTTGAGAAAACCTACCTTGGTAATGATTCAGTTGACAGATGACAAAGAAGACGGAGGAATAACCACGCACGATGCTCTATTTCTATCAGAGTAACTAGGTAGCCAACATCAGCCCTTCAACAATTATACTAGCAGCACTCCTTCTGAAGAAGCTACAGGATGATGATATGAAGTGCAACACGCAACAGCCGCAGTCCCTTCGCAGTGCAGGCAATCCGCAGGAAGAAAAGGAAGCTTGGATGATAACAATAATAAGAACAGCAGCTCTTGATTCCTCAACGAAGTGGCAGTAACTGCAGCGGCTGAAGAGATGAAGAAGAAGATTTTCCCTCCCTTTTAAAGGAAGAACCAGCGGCGACGAAGATCCTTCCTCAACTAGCGGATGAAGGGGAAACAGAGGGTAACGCCGGTCACCCTTCAATGTAGCAAGGGAAAGAGGAAGATGAAGAACTTTCTTGAGTTCTTCACGCACGGAGCAGCAACAGGTTGTTGAAGAAAAGAGCCAGCATGTTGGCTCGACAGAAGGGTTGGTATTTATAGGAGAAGGAATCCTAGTGGGTTCTAGGAGTTTGATTAGAACTAAAACTTCCTATGTAGATTCCTGTTTAAACTGAGATATCCACGTATTGATCCTTTCCCTAATCAGAACTTACCTAGATAACATCCCTGTCCAAACCAAACACCAACGGGTCCTGTTTGGAAATGACGCCGAAGATTGGGGCGTTATTTCAAAATGACGCCTCTATACACGGTTTTCAATTCATTATATAACGTCCATTAAGGGGGTGTCAATTATTTAATTATCGCCTGCTTATTCAGTCCTCAATTAAATGACGACATGACAGGAGGCGTTATTTACTTTGGCCTATTTGAGTTTAAGTTTAAGGCCCATTAGGTGTATGTTTGTATATGGGTTGGGCTTTGAACATTGGTTTGGTTTTCAATTCATTCAGGATTTCTATCCTTCAAGTTGCGGAGGTTGCTACACCCTACCCCACTTAGAAGATTTTGGTCCCCAAATTCAATCGCACATATTTACGGAGGGTGCAGGACACATACCTTTAGAATAAATCCGGACACAAAAAATCCTGGAAATTTTAAAGAGAATAAAATAGATTCTAAATTAAAACAAAAAGATTCGATTGGTTGAAATAGCTTAAACCGATAAATGGGCTTTACACCTAAAGTATGTATAACTAATGGGCCAAAATAAAATAACGCCCTTCCTTAAGGCGCTAATTAAAGTAATAACGCCCTTATCATGGGCGTTAATTCTTTTTTTGACGCCCATCAAAACGGTCGTCAATTTTTACCAAGGAAATTGGGAATAGAGCGCCCAAAATATAGAAACGTAAAAGACGCCCTTTGTGAAGGTGTTATTTAATGAAAACACGCCCCCTGTTAAGGCGCTACTTGATGAAAAATGCCCCAGTCTCGGACGTCTTTTTCCCTGGGAATTAAATTAAGGCATGCTCGTGCGCTGCATGGCCTGTATTAGGGTTCTCCCTATGCAAATGGGAGCATGCGGCTGCTATCCTGGAAGGGTGAGGACCATGCATAGTAGGTTTAAAAACTTACCAATCTTGATCGTAAAACCCTTCCATAATCCAACAATAGAACCCTCCAGATCGTTGAGAGTCTTATAAATACCACACCCCCTCGAACGGGCTGATTTTTCTAAGTAACTGCTGCTTCGAAGGAGGTCCTGCTACATCCTGCAACACTCTGCATCCTATCTTCATCCTGCTGTGGTTACAGAAAGCTTCTTCCTCCTTCTCCCTGCCGGTCGGACGCGTGAAGTGTGAAGCTTCTTCCCCCGTTCTTCATCCTGCTGAGCAAGAAGGAGAGCGTCCTCTCATTCTTCCTCTTCTTCATCTTGTTGGCGGACGTGGGAGCCTCCATCATCTTCCTCCATCTTCATCCTGCAAGCAGACGACATACTCTGTTTTAAACAGAGTATCATTTTCGCCGTTTAATCTTCAACAAGAGGTAGGTTTTCTCAAGGATTGTAGCCCAAACTAGCATAAAAATTTATGATAATATCATCTGTAATTCATGCATATAGTTTTACTGCGATTTAGAAGTTTTCTGGAAATTTTGGAAAGAGGCGACCCTCTCTAGGGCGCTAATTCATGTTCTGACGCCCGACCCAAGAGTCGTTAATTTTAAGAAATTGATAAATACTCATGTTTATCCTGGAAAGGAATGAATTAACGACAGCCAGTAGGTCATCTTTTATGAATGTGACGTCCCACCCAAGTGCGCTATTTTAAATTAATGGCTTAGGATAAGTCGTTACTTTCCTGAAATTTCTAAAAGTTATTAAATTCTGGAAAATGGTAATTAACGACATAGTGCAAGTCGCTTCTATGTGAAATAACGCCCCTGCCTAAGGCGCGTTTTCTTGAAATACAGAATTGGGTAAATTGCATCAATAATAGAAATTACAGATGGGACGACTGTTCCAGCAGTCGTCAATTAGTAAAGAAATGGCCCAGAGAAGGTCATGAATTTATTAAATAGTGACTTGGCGTAAGTCGCGAATTTCTTGCATATTTATTTTCCACGGTTTTCTGTGAACCGAGGGTTATATATATATATATATATATATATATATATATATATATATATATGTATGTATATATGTATATCGGGACTATATTCCATTCCGTGAGTATAGTCCCATGTTTCACGATGATTTTTCGCATTACCCACTAACTCTCGGTGACATACAAGCCCTCCATTGGACATTCCGTTCCTTTGGACTTGCGAGTTAGTCATTGGGACCTCCGTAAGTCTCCTCGTAGTCTTGGATTCCCTCAAGTCCGACTGAGCTGGTTGTACCTTAAACACCTTCTACCTTTTTGATTGCCACGACTTGTGGTAAACCGGCCCTCTCATGTCACCATCTTGGTCCATGAGAGAATAATCTTTGCCAATGGAATGATGATATTCCACTAGGCGATATCTTGGATTGAGTCCCTTATAGATGGGGTCAATCAGCTTGATTCATGTCCCTTGATTGGTGACAGGTCTAGTCATCCACTCAAGTTATCTCGGCTACCTAGCTAAGGTACTGTCTCTACCCAGGTTATCGACATGTCATGATTCTCGTTGGTTTTATCATTGTCCATCTAATGTTCTTCCTTAAATTCCGTGAAACCTATCCACGAATCTACCTTGATATCCTACATGAGTTTGTTCTTGGAAATCCATGGCTATCACTAAAGTGGTTGTCTAGATATTACATGTAACAATGTCCGCGCATTTAGGGCCCGATCTGGTCCTGGGAGGAGCACCCGAAAGTACTTGTGCCCATGGGAGTTATATTGATCACAGTGTGGTATTGTACCGAAGTACTTGCTTGAATCTACGACACTCCACTATGTCTCTATCCCTCTCTCTCGCGTGCTTGACTTGATTGACTTGACATGACTTGCGTGGCCCGGAATGGGCAAAGTACTTGCTTGCTAATAGCCATTATCTCATGACATGAATGACTTTATTGATATACTTGGTACTCGTTCAAAAACTTGGAAATCTTGAATACTTGAAATTCCCTATCTTGGATCAACAGTACATGTTATTTCCTCTTGTTATCATGTTCAATTCCATAGCATTCTATTTTTTTTATACTTTACATGCTAAACTTGCATTTTTATTGGAAGAGGTAATTACTTAAACCAATTGCTAGTTCTTGAGATATAATTCTTTACTGAGCGTTCGCTCATCAAGTTCTTTTCCCCAACCTTTTCAGGTAATACGGACCCTAACTCGGACTCGAATGGGCAGAAGCGAGAGTGACGAGCATAGAACCTGCAAGCGTCATGCTCTTGAACTCTATCGTGTCATGTCATCCTTAGTTTATTCCTTGAGTCTTGTCATTAGAACTTATGTTATTGCAAGGGTTGTAATATTTAAGGCTTGCGGGCCTGATCTATGATGTTAAGTCTTGAAGTATGTGACTTGGTTTAAATGGATTGGTTATATCAGTGGTATCAGTCTTTGGTTATGTTTTAGATTCTTATCTTGGTGCACACTCTATGTTGATGTCGGAATTCTACTTGCTCTGATTGACGTGATTGATATAAACTTGTCACGTCTCTCCCCGGGTTCCTTCCGCGCTCGGGGCGTGACAGTTTTTGTGGTATCAGAGCCTAGGATTTCAAATTCCTAGGAAACCCAAGTCCAAGGATAGGTCTATCCCCAAACTGTGAGGATGGGTAGTGCCGTGGGTATAAGTCCTTGTAGGGCATCCGACTACAAATTTCAACATGAAACTAATTAAGGTTAACTCCTTGTAGGACTATGGCTGCTGAACGCACACAATGGCGTGAAATGCAACGAACTATTCAGGGCCCTGACTCAGGCCTTACAACAAGTGGCTCAAGGTGGGGCACACCATGGAGTCGGCGACCTCCATCGGAGTTTTAGGAATCTCAACCCTCCGGGATTCTCAGGTTCATCAAATCCCGAGGATGCAGAGAACTGGATAAAAGAGACCGAGAGGATTTTCCGCGTCATGCAATGCGCGGATGGTGAAAAGGTGCTTCTGGCTACGTTCCAACTGGAACGGGACGCCCGTGCTTGGTGGGAGTCCGTCGAGGCCACCTTGCTTGAAAATCATGTCACGTGGGCCGAATTTGTCGAGCACTTCAATAGCAAATACTTCTCAGACCGTGTTCAGGAGAAAAAGGCCGCGGACTTTGCTGCATTGAAGCAACGATCCTTGTCGGTAGCTGACTATGAAGCCCAGTTCTCCCGGTTATCTAGATATGCACCACACTTAGTATGCACTGAGAAGATGAAGGCAAGACAGTTCTTGAATGGGTTACGACCCCAATATATCACTCAGCTTGCTCCCTTGGATATTCAAGTGTACTCAGAGATGGTGCGTCGTACCCAGTTGCTAGAAGACGCCACGGAACTGTCTGACAAAATCCGTGGTAAGGATAAAAGGGAGAATGTCACAAGCCCCAACACTTTTAAACCGTCTTTCAAGAAGCGGACCAATAATGGAGGCGAACCCTCCAAGGAGAAGAAATTCAAGAAGGGCAACAACAAACCTTTCTCCATCACGGCACCGCCAAAGGAGAATTGTAAATATTGCGACAAGCCGGGTCATCAGGCTGCGGAATGCTGGAGAAGGCTCGGAGCATGCCTTCATTGTGGGAGTAAAGAACACCGTATTCCTGACTGTCCAATGATGAATGAGCAGAGTGAGCCGGAGACAAAGGAAGAAAGCGTCGGCAAAGAAGCAAAGACGTTTACAAGCTCTCCAAGAGATGGAACCAACCGAGGGTGGGTTGGTGGAAGGTATTTTGTCTATCTGCTCTAAGTCTGCTCAAGTACTGTTTGATACTGGCGCCACACATTCTTTTGTTTCAAAGAAATTTGCTGCTTCATTCTCTAAGGAACCTGAATGGATAAACTTAGTGATTTCTACCCCGTTAGGGAATGAGTCTGATGTCACCTTCCATTACCCGAACTACAAGGTTATAGTTAAGGGCCACAACTTACCTGCAGATTTAATATGCTTAGACTTGAAGGAGTATGATGTAATTTTAGGAGCCGATTGGCTATCCACCCATCGGGCAACTGTAGACTGTCGAAATGGAAAAGTAACTTTTTTGTGGATTTCCCGGAGTTAACTTACATTACCCCCCGGAAGAGATCACCAGTCATCTCTGCTCTTCGAGCCCACAAACTTATCAACAAAGGATGCGAGGCATTCTTAGCATTTGTAACTGCCACGGAGGCTAAGGTAGCTAGACTAGAAGACATTCAAGTGGTTCGGGAGTTTCCCGATGTTTTCCCTGAAGACTTGCCTGGTTTGCCACCAGAGAGAGAGGTCTCATTCACTATAGACCTTGTTCCGGGTGTCGGACCGATTTCCAAGGTAGCCTACAGAATGTCCCCCGCAGAATTGAAGGAATTGAAGGAGCAGCTTATGGAGCTATTGAAGAAAGGATTTATCAGACCAAGTACTTCCCCATGGGGAGCACAAGTACTGTTCATCAAGAAGAAGGATGGATCGATGAGGCTGTGCATCGATTATCGGCAGCTGAACCACCTCACTATCAAAAATAAATACCCACTGCCGAGGATCGATGAACTCTTCGATCAGATTTCTGGAGCAAAGTATTTCTCAAAAAATTGATCTTCGATCGGGTTATCACCAATTAAGGATCAAGGTCGAGGATATTCACAAAACTGCATTCCGAAGCAGGTACGGGCATTATGAATTTACTGTTATGCCTTTTGGACTAACAAATGCCCTTGTAGCTTTTATGCAGCTTATGAATAGCATCTTTAGACCGCATCTGGACAAATTTATTGTGGTTTTTATCGATGATATCCTGATATATTGAAGTCTAAGAGGAGCATGAAGTGCACTTGAGGATAGCACTTGCAGATATTGAGGGATAATCAATTATATGCTAAATTTAGCAAATGCGAGTTTTGGCTTGAAGAAGTGTCCTTCTTAGGACACGTAATTTCAAAGGATGGAATCTCAGTGGACCCCGCAAAGGTCGAAGCAGTAAAGAACTGGGAACAACCGACAAATACAACAGAAATCAGGAGTTTTCTTGGTCTTGCTGGTTATTACCGGCGTTTTATTAAAAACTTCTCGAAGATTGCAGTACCACTCACCAGGCTGACCCGCAAGGAAGTGCCGTATGAGTGGAATGAGGAATGTGAACAAAGCTTCCAAACATTGAAGGACCGTTTGACCACTGCTCCGGTCTTGGCCCTTCCTATTGAAGGGGAGAAGTACGAGGTATATACCGATGCTTCTGGCATTGGCCTCGGTTGTGTATTAATGCAACAGGGAAGAGTTATTGCATACTCTTCTAGGCAGTTAAAGAAACATGAGGAAAACTACCCGGTGCATGACTTGGAGTTGGCCGCGGTGGTATTTGCCCTAAAGATCTGGAGACACTATCTCTACGGAGAACAATTCACAGTATTCTCCGATCATAAAAGCCTCAAATACCTATTCTCTCATAAGGAACTTAATATGAGGCAACGTCGATGGCTGGAATATTTAAAAGATTTTGATTTCACTATTCAGTATCACCCCGAAAAAGGGAATTCGGTAGCCGATGCCTTGAGTCGGAAGCCGAGAGCCCTTATGGCCAGCTGTATGATACGGGAATGGAAATTATTGGAGGAATTCTCCAGATTAAATATAAGCACGGACCAGAAAGACGGGTGTATTACTCTCTCTCACATGAGTGTGCATCCGGACTTGCTATCCGAAATCAAAAAGTTACAAGATGAAGATCCTGGAATGATTGAAATCAGGGAGAAACTAGATCAAAGGACCGAATTCAAGCTGGCAGTTGATGGAAGACTAATGTTTCAGGAAAGGACATGTGTCCCGGACTGTCCTGAGTTGAAAAGGAAGATTCTAGATGAAGCTCACCGCTCTAGGTATACCATTCATCCTGGAGCAACTAAGATGTACAAAGACTTAAAAAGGACCTTTTGGTGGCCGAACATGAAGAGGGAGGTAGCGGACTTTGTATCTCGCTGTCTCACGTGCCAACAAGTGAAAGCGGAACATCAAAGACCCGCCGGAAAGTTACACCCCCTGGATATTCCTAAATGGAAATGGGAAGGAATTGGTATGGATTTCATCATGGGATTGCCTAAGTCTAGAGGCGGACATGATGGTATTTGGGTAATCATCGACCGACTGACCAAGTCAGCGCATTTCTTGCCAATTAAAAATCGATGGTCGGTTGATGTTTTGGCCGCATTGTATATTAAGGAGATCGTGAGATTGCATGGAGTCCCAACGTCAATCGTGTCTGACCGAGACCCTCGCTTCACTTCTCATTTCTGGAAGGGTCTACAACACTCTTTGGGACAAAGCTCAACTACAGTACTGCTTTTCATCCCCAGACCGACGGTCAGACCGAGAGAACAAACCAAATAGTTGAAGACATGTTACGAGCTTGCATTATTGACTTTGGCGGAGGTTGGCATGATCATTTGCCCCTAGCCGAGTTTGCATACAACAATAGTTATCAAGCCAGTATACAGATGGCTCCATTTGAAGCCTTGTACGGCAGGAGTTGCCGATCTCCTATATGCTGGGATGAGGTTGGCGAGAAGCAACTACTAGGGCCAGATATGGTAAGAAACACCACCGAGAAGGTTGAACTTATCCGTGAGAGACTCAAAGTAGCACAATCCAGGCAGAAATCTTATGCAGATAATAGAAGAAGGGAACTAGAGTTCCAAGTTGGAGACCATGTTTACCTCAAGGTCTCACCCGGTCGAGGAATAAGAAGGTTCGGAGTTAAAGGCAAGCTTACACCAGGATTCATTGGACCATTCGAAATATTGGAAATAGTTGGTGAAGTAGCCTATCGTCTTGCTTTGCCTCCTCAATTATCGGAAGTGTACAACGTGTTCCACATTTCCATGCTGAAGAAATATGTGCACGACCCTTTCCACGTCATTGATCATAGTAATTTAGTAATTCAGAGGGACCTCACATACGAACAGAAGCCAATGAAGATTCTTGATCGAGAGGTCCGAGTCTTAAGAAACAAGACCATTCCCATGGTAAAGGTTCAGTGGAACAAATGCTTGGAACAAGAAGCTACAAGGGAAATTAAGGAATCTATGCGAAGGAGATATCCAGAATTGTTCTAAATTGTAAGTACTCTATACCCTCCATGTATCCATTTCACGCAATTGAATTTGGGGACCAAATTCTTTTAAGTGGGGGAGGGTGTAGCACCCCTGGAAATTTTAAAGAGAATAAAATAGATTCTAAATTAAAACAAAAAGATTCGATTGGTAGAAATAGCTTAAACCGATAAATGGGCTTTACACCTAAAGTATGTATAACTAATGGGCCAAAATAAAATAACGCCCTTCCTTAAGGCGCTAATTAAAGTAATAACGCCCTTATCATGGGCGTTAATTCTTTTTTTGACGCCCATCAAAACGGTCGTCAATTCTTACCAAGGAAATTGGGAATAGAGCGCCCAAAATATAGAAAGGTAAAAGACGCCCTTTGTGAAGGCGTTATTTAATGAAAACATGCCCCCTGTTAAGGCGCTACTTGATGAAAAACGCCCCAGTCTCAGACGTCTTTTTCCCTGGGAATTAAATTAAGGCATGCTCGTTCGCTGCATGGCCTGTATTAGGGTTCTCCCTATGCAAATGGGAGCATGCGGCTGCTATCCTGGAAGGGTGAGGACCATGCATAGTAGGTTTAAAAACTTACCAATCTTGATCGTAAAACCCTTCCATAATCCAACAATAGAACCCTCCAGATCGTTGAGAGTCTTATAAATACCACACCCCCTCGAACGGGCTGATTTTTCTAAGTAACTGCTGCTTCGAAGGAGGTCCTGCTACATCCTGCAACACTCTGCATCCTATCTTCATCCTGCTGTGGTTACAGAAAGCTTCTTCCTCCTTCTCCCTGCCGGTCGGACGCGTGAAGTGTGAAGCTTCTTCCCCCGTTCTTCATCCTGCTGAGCAAGAAGGAGAGCGTCCTCTCATTCTTCCTCTTCTTCATCTTGTTGGCGGACGTGGGAGCCTCCATCATCTTCCTCCATCTTCATCCTGCAAGCAGACGACATACTCTGTTTTAAACAGAGTATCGTTTTCGCCATTTAATCTTCAACAAGAGGTAGGTTTTCTCAAGGATTGTAGCCCAAACTAGCATAAAAATTTATGATAATATCATATGTAATTCATGCATATAGTTTTACTGCGATTTAGAAGTTTTCTGAAAATTTTGGAAAGAGGCGACCCTCTCTAGGGCGCTAATTCATGTTCTGACGCCCGACCCAAGAGTCATTAATTTTAAGAAATTGATAAATACTCATGTTTATCCTGGAAAGTAATGAATTAACGACAGCCAGTAGGTCGTCTTTTATGAAAGTGACGCCCCACCCAAGGGCGCTATTTTAAATTAATGGCTTAGGATAAGTCATTACTTTCCTGAAATTTCTAAAAGTTATTAAATTCTGGAAAATGGTAATTAACGACATAGTGCAAGTCGCTTCTTTGTGAAATAACGCCCCTACCTAAGGCGCGTTTTCTTGAAATACAGAATTGGGTAAATTGCATCAATAATAGAAATTACAGATGGGACGACTGTTCCAGCAGTCGTCAATTAGTAAAGAAACGGCCCAGAGAAGGTCATGAATTTATTAAATAGTGACTTGGCGTAAGTCACGAATTTCCTACATATTTATTTTCCACGGCTTTCTGTGAACCGAGGGTTATATATATATATATATATATATATATATATATATATATATATATATATATATATATATATATATATATATATGTATATGTATATATGTATATCGGGACTATATTCTATTCCGTGAGTATAGTCCCATGTTTCACGATGATTTTTTGCATTACCCACTAACTCTCGGTGACATATAAGCCCTCCATTGGACATTCTGTTCCTTTGGACTGGCGAGTTAGTCATTGGGACCTTCGTAAGTCTCCTCGTAGCCTTGGATTCCCTCAAGGCCGACTGAGCTGGTTGCACCTTAAACACCTTCTACCTTTTTGATTGCCACGACTTGTGGTAAACCGGCCCTCTCATGTCGCCATCTTGGTCCATGAGAGAATAATCTTTGCCAATGGAATGATGATATTCCACTAGGCGATATCTTGGATTGAGTCCCTTATCGACGGGGTCAATCAGCTTGATTCATGTCCCTTGATTGGTGATAGGTCTAGTCATCCACTCAAGTTATCTCGGCTACCTAGCTAAGGTACCGTCTCTACCCAGGTTATCGACACGTCATGATTCTCGTTGGTTTTATCATTGTCCATCTAATGTTCTTCCTTGAATTCCGTGGAACCTATCCACGAATCTACCTTGATATCCTACATGAGTTTGTTCTTGGAAATCCATGGCTATCACTAAAGTGGTTGTCTAGATATTACATGTAACAATGTCCGCGCATTTAGGGCCCGATCTGGTCCTGGGAGGAGCACCCGAAAGTACTTGTGCCCATGGGAGTTATATTGATCACGGTGTGGCATTGCACCGAAGTACTTGCTTGAATCTACGACACTCCACTATATCTCTATCCCTCTCTCTCGCGTGCTTGACTTGATTGACTTGACATGACTTGCGTGGCCCGGAATGGGCAAAGTACTTGCTTGCTAATAGCCATTATCTCATGACATGAAAGACTTTATTGATATACTTGGTACTCGTTCAAAAACTTGGAAATCTTGAATACTTGAAATTCCCTATCTTGGATCAACAGTACATGTTATTTCCTCTTGTTATCATGTTCAATTCCATAGCATTCTATTTTTTTTATACTTTACATGCTAAACTTGCATTTTTATTGGAAGAGGTAATTACTTAAACCAATTGCTAGTTCTTGAGATATAATTCCTACTGAGCGTTCGCTCATCAAGTTCTTTTCCCCAACCTTTTCAGGTAATACGGACCCTGACTCGGACTCGGATGGGCAGAAGCGAGAGTGACGAGCGTAGAACCTGCAAGCGTCATGCTGTTGAACTCTATCGTGTCATGTCATCCTTAGTTTATTCCTTGAGTCTTGTCATTAGAACTTATGTTATTGCAAGGGTTGTAATATTTAAGGCTTGCGGGCCTGATCTGTGATGTTAAGTCTTGAAGTATGTGACTTGGTTTAAATTGATTGGTTATATCAGTGGTATCAATCTTTGGTTATGTTTTAGATTCTTGTCTTGTTGCGCACTCTATGTTGATGTCGAAATTCTACTTGCTCTGATTGACATGATTGATATAAACTCGTCACGTCTCTCCCCGGGTTCCTTCCGCGCTCGGGGCGTGACATCTACTGACTCCCACCAGCATCGGGCGTCCCTTTCTAGTTGAAATGTGGCTAATAAGACCTTCTTTTGGTCCGTGCATTGCATAACTCTAAAGATACGCTCAGTCTCTCGGATCCAGTGCTCGGCATCATCCGGATCAGTGGATCCCATGAACTTAGGAGGGTACATGTTCTTGAAGCTTTGGTGGAGATTTCCCACTCCACGGTGTGCACCTCCTTGTGCCACCTGTTGAAGTGCCTGCGTCATGCCTTGAATAGTACGTTGCATGCTACGCCACTGAGCACGTTCGGCAGCCATTGTCCTACAAGGATTTTAGATAACTAATTAATATGAGATTCGACCAAGAATTAAGTATCTAGATTATCTTAACCCATGGTTCTATCCAATCTCACCGGTTGAAGGTTTAAACCTATCCTTGGACTTGGGTTTTCCTAGGAATTGAATATCCTAGGCTCTGATACCACAAAAATTGTCACGCCCCGAGTGCGGAAGGAACCCGGAGACACATGGCGAGTTTATATCGATCATGTCAATCAGAGCGTTAGTGTATTCGACACAAAGACAGAGCGCGCAAGAGTAAGGATAACCCAATCCTTTATTTCATCAAACCTTCGAAGTACTTCTATTACAATCCTCTTAATGAGAGTGCTAAGACTCAATAAAACGAAAAAGTACAATGATTGACTCAAGAATGTAGAAAAGTCAAGACTAGACAACGCTTGGATAGTTGGAGTAGCTCTAATCTCATCACTCTTGACTTTCCCCATCCGAAAGAGTTTCGTCCTCAGACTTACCTGAAAAAAATAAGGGAAAAATACTATGTGAGCGAACGCTCAGTAAGAATTATATCTCAAGAGCTAGCTTGCTTCAAGTAAATTACATGTTACATGAAATGCAATAAGCTATGCATGTTCGCGTAAAATGACAATAGAGAACGTATAGAAAGAATATGGAGAATGTATTTTAGATAGTTGATTGAACTAGCAAGTCTTTCAAGAACTCATGTCAATATAGCAAGATAGTCACGCATGTGTATTTATCATGTCGAGTGTTCAAGTCATGTCAAGAATTGGCTATCACGTTTCAAGCAAGTAATTAAATACCCCTTCCGGGTCACGCAAGTCATGTCATGTCAGGTCAATTCAAGTGCAAGATTTGTGGAATGTCTATCAAGCTAGTCATGCACTTCGGTGCAATGCCACACCGTGATCATTACAACTCCCATGGGCACTAGTACTTTCGGGTGCTCCTCCCAGGACCATATCGGGCCCTACATGCGCAGGCATTGATCATGTATTTTCAACATCCACTATAGTTATAGCCAATATGGAATTTCAAAGGAATAAGCTTGTAGGAACTTTAAGGTAGATCTCATGGAATAGAATTGCAAGGATTGAACATGATGTGTAAGGACGATAATAATGGTATAATCACGATTAATGATAAAACTAGGTGGAATCAGTTCCCTAACTTGGGTGCCAAGATAATAAGAATAAGCGCTCATATAGTGATGGTCTCTCATTCTTGTACATGATAAGGTAGATAGAATTAGTGTCCACAAGTATGGCACATAATTCTTAAAGAATATTAATGGTAGGGTTTCTCATTCCATTAATTCAAGAATATTCTCACGACATCCACATAGCATGTCACGAGGGCCGGTATACCATGTTTCTTTAGAGTGACATGGCAATCAACTAGTGTCATAGGTTTTGAGGTACAACCCGCTCGGCTGCCTTGAGGGAATCCAAGGCTAGCGGAGACTTATGGAGGTCTCTATGATAATTCACTAGTCCGGAGGAACGGAGTGTCCTGTGGAGAGTTCATCTATCACCGAGAAATAGTTGGTAATCGATAAAACATCATGAAACGTGGGACTATAATCACGGAATGGAATATAGTGCCAGTATACACAACCCATGGTCAAGGGTTATAGAAAACTATGAAAATCAGGAAATTAGGAGATCAAGAAATTGACGCCTGAGCTTAAGTCTTCATTTTCTGAATTGGCGCCCTTGTCAGGGTCGTCAGTTCAGTAAATGATGACTGCTTACTCAGTCGTTACATCTTGATTCCATAAATATTGAATTTCAATAAACACCATCAATTTCAGATATCATGTAAATGATGACTTGACTTAAGTCTTCAATTTATTAAACAGCGCTCTAGTCAGGGGCGTCAAATGTAAAAATGGTGACATGGTGTATGTCGTTAATTTGAAATATCCATGAAATTATAAACATTTCAGAATTTCTCAATTTACCACTAATTAGCGCCCATGTATAGGGGCGTTCATTCAAATGACGACCTGAAAAGGGTCGTTATTTCTTTGTCATAAGATTTGCATCGGGCAGGTACAATCACTGAGACATGATTTCTGGAGTATGTCTGATTAGAAAACTAAAGACATGTACAGGTAGAGAAAAATAATAGGAATTTAGGAACATGATTATGCATTAGTTTACATTTAAGGGTTCACGGTTATTAAATTTTGAACATTGTGTAATTACTAATTATCTAGACAATTGATGACTGTTTGCATGGTCGTTAAATCAAATAGCGCCCTCACTTGGGTCGCTATTTCAATTCATGCAGTAAACAACAAAAACCTCAATCCAGCGCGATCTCTGCAATGCCTTACAGACCTATATGCATGTATACAAGCCTAAAACTATTAAATTTGGCTTAACACTTAAGAAAACCTACCTTGGTATTGATTTGGTTGACAGATGACAAAGAAGACGGAGGAATAACCACGCACGATACTCTGTTTCTATCAGAGTAACTATGTAGCCAACAGCAGCGCTTCAGCAATTGTACTAGCAGCACTCCTTCTGAAGAAGCTACAGGATGATGATATGAAGTGCAACACGCAACAGCCGCAGCCCCTTCGCAGTGCAGGCAATCCGCAAGAAGAAGAGGAAGCTTGGATGATAACAATAACAAGAGCAGCAGCTCTTGATTCCTCAACGAAGTGGCAGTAACTGCAGCGGCCGAAGAGATGAAGAAGAAGATTTTCCCTCCCTTTTAAAGGAAGAACCAGCGGCGACGAAGATCCTTCCTCAGCCAGAGGATGAAGGGGAAATAGAGGGTAACGCCGGTCACCCTTCAATGTAGCAAGGGAAAGAGGAAGATGAAGAACTTTCTTGAGTT
Source organism: Amorphophallus konjac (assembly GCA_022559845.1). NCBI lineage: Eukaryota > Viridiplantae > Streptophyta > Magnoliopsida > Alismatales > Araceae > Amorphophallus > Amorphophallus konjac. The sequence continues at coordinate 298,694,732 of CM040122.1, read as the reverse complement.
CTTCACGCACGGAGCAGCAGTAGGTTGTTGAAGAAAAGAGCCAACAGGTGGCTCGACAGAAGGGTTGGTATTTATAAGAGAAGGAATCCTAATGGGTTCTAGGAGTTTGATTAGAACTAAAACTTCCTATGTAGATTCCTGTTTAAACTGAGATATCCACGTATTGATCCTTTCCCTAATCAGAACTTACCTAGATAACATCCCTGTCCGAACCAAACACCAACGGGTCCTGTTTGGAAATGACGTCTAAGATTGGGGCATTATTTTAAAATGACGCCTCTGTACACGGTCTTCAATTCATTATATAACGGCCGTTAAGGGGGCGTCAATTATTTAATTAGCGCCTGCTTATTCAGTCCTCAATTAAATGATGACCTGACAGGAGGCGTTATTTACTTTGGCCTATTGAGTTTAAGTTTAAGGCCCATTAGGTGTTTGTTTGTATATGGGTTGGGCTTTGAACAATGGTTTAGTTTTCAATTCATTTAGGATTTCTATCCTTCAAGTTGCTAGGGTTGCTACATGCAGACATAGAGATTGGAGTGCACTGACTCATGAGAAATGAAGCACCTAGACTCAACCTATATTAAGTACGTGGCAGAGATATGATCCGAAGATCAAACTCACGCAAGTGTGCTACCTTCCCAATGGGCGTAACCTATCGTTCCGGGAACACCTTTTGATATACTGGGTATCAGAATGAAATGCACAACTAAGACAAAACTACCCTAGACTCAAACCATGCTCTGATACCAAACTGATGTGGGACGAGTGACACGGGCGGGCTAAGACGTACGACCGACTCGAAGTGGGGCTAGCACTTGCACGCTAAGGTAAGCTGGGCGGCTGACCACCGTGGCATTCTCCGGGTGGAGACGTCTCTCAACAAGAAACTCACTCTAGCCCGACGATCATCCCTGTGAGGGAAACACGAGATCGCAAGGGTAAAGGAACCACTGTCATCTAGGGTGGTGCAGTCTGAGCTCGGTGCTCGACTGGAGCTAAGGAATGGTTCTCACACTCACAATTGCGGTGATTTATATTTGGATATGGCTCTAATCTCACAAACGCAGCATATATAACAACATACTAGATAAGCAAATGCGAGTGTAAGGAACGTGAGCGTACCTACACTGTCACGCCCCGAGCGTGAAAGGAACCCGGTTCGCGTGACGAGTTATATCACTCATGTCAATCAAAGTATAAGTGTATTCGACACACAGAGAGAGCGCACAAAAGTAGAGATAAACCAAATCCTTTATTCATAATAACCATCAATGTAATTCTTATTACATAATCTCAATAAAAGAACTAAGGACAATTTGACTCAATAAAAGAAAATTACAATGATTGACTCAAGAAAGTAGAAAAAAGATATGACTGGATAGACGCTTTAATAGTCGGGTGACTCTATGCTCTTCACTCATGTCCGATCCCTTCCGTGTGATCCTTGTCATTGGAATTACCTGAAAAATATGGGAAAACTAGGGTGAGCGAACGCTCAGTAGGAATTATATCTCAAGATCAAGCTTATTTTAAGTAATTAAATGTTACATGAATGCAAGTCTAGCTATGTATGTACACATAAAAATGACAAGAGAGAGAGTAGAGTATCCAGAGTTAACGAACTAGCAAGATTTCAAGATATTCATATAGAATGTATAAAGATTGTCAAGTATGTAAACATATCAAGTTATGTCACAAGATTTAGCTATCAATAATATCAAGCAAGTAATACCCATTCTGGGTCACGCAAGTCATGTCAAGTCAAGCAAGTACGAATCGTGGAATGTCAAAAATCAAGCTAGTCATGCACTTCAGTGCAATACCACACCGTGATCAATATAGCTCTCATGGGAACAAGTACTTTCGGGTGCTCCTCCCAAGACCAGATCGGGCCCTATATGCACAAGCATTGAGTCATGTATATTTTAGACATCCACTATAGTTATAGCCAATACAAAGTTCCAAAGAATAAACCATTGTAGGATGGCAAGGTAGATCTCACGAATTGAAGGAGTTCAAGGGCTGAACTTTGAACAAGTATGACTCTGATGGAAATCTCAGTTCAAGATTCAAAATTCACGAGCTTTGTGGGTTTGATGAGATCGACAGTTTACACAAAATCTGAGCTGAACCTTCTCCGAGTCAGGAAGTTTGACGGAACAAGCATCTCCGAGTGATCGGCAAGCAGCTTCATCAACAAATGCAATCAAATGGGCCATTCCATGCTAATCGTCTCATTTTATTGGGCCGTATACATGGGCCTAATGGGTCATCTCTATGAAATTTTATTCACAATAAAAGAGTCTTATTATGTATTTTAGTCTTTCGGTGTCTTTAAGTATTCCTAGGGAATCATGATAAGAAGGTATTAAGTGTTAAGGAGTCTTATTATGTATTTTGATGTTTCCGATAGGGTGTCTTTTAGTATTCCTAGGAAGTCATGATACTAAGTGGTAAGTGTCTCTTAATCTTCCTTGTATGCCTATATAAGAGTCTTGTATCCCACGGTGGAAAAACAGTGAATGAAGATCTATTTTTGGAACCCATGTGAGTCCCACGTAGGGGGACCTTTCCCCCTCCCTTATCTTCTTCCCTTCACCCCCCTGCAATTCCCATGGCCGCTAGTGCCTTTTCTTCCTTCCCTCTCCACGGGTGCGATGCCCACTTCTTCCCTTCCTCAACCACGGGTGAGTGATGCCCTTCGTCTAATTCTCTCTCTCTCTCTCTCTCTCTCTATCTCTCTCCAATTCTCTCTCATCCCCACCCCAAATTCGGAATCCACTCTCTCTCCTCTCTTTCACCTCTAATTAAGACCCCTCCCCCTTCCCTATACCCCTCATTTAAGTCCCCTCCCCTCCCCTAGGTAGAACTCCCACTCCCTAGGCATTCTCTCCCCTTCCCCACACAACCTTTCGTCTTCCCAGGCACCCTTTCATCTCCCCAAGGCCCAATTTCGAATTTGGGTGTTCCCTCCTCTCTCTCTCACCACCCCATTACCTCCCCACCTCCCAAAAGCACCCCCCTGCAACCCCAGCCACGTCCATCCCCCCCCCTCCCTTAACCCAAACCCACAAATCCCTTCCATCCCCCTTAATCCCCCCTCCTCAATCAGCTCCATTCGCAGGCAGAAATCAAGCCCGAGTTGCAGTCGATATTGGGAGCAGTTCCAGGCAGAATCGGCTTCCGGGTTCTTCATCAAAAACGTACGTTGGCGAGTCTTCTGACCAGGCGAGGTGGAATCGTCCTCTTCCGAGTTCGTGAGCATCGGCAGTGGCCAATCTCCCACGACTGCGCAGGAGGCTCCTGAACCCGACCAGAAGCTGAGGAAGACCACCACCACGCCCAACCCTGACGGAATCCGACTCCGAGCTGTTCAGCAAAGTTCCTCCCCTCTCTGTCAGCTCTCAGGAACAGAAGGCGGTTCGTCGATCGGAGCTCAAGGTGTGAAGTTATCAATTTCCTACCACTGTTGGGTCATTCTGTCCACCGATCCCCTCCTCCGACCCGTCCCCACTCAACGGGACCTGCACGTCCACACCGACATCCGACTGAGGCGAGACCAGTGCCTCTGGATAGTAGTCGTCCCCACGATTCCAACGCCACCTGCTGCGCACCAAACGGAGTTCGGGATTGCTCGTGGTGTCCATGTCAAGCCGCTGTTCAGAAGCTGCCCCTGCACAGAACCAGAACGGGGTCCCCGCTCAGTCGTCCGTGGCGACCAGGTTCGGGCGGAACCAAAATTCAGAAAAATTGTGCTGCATCCCTACCCTGTTACGAAGCCAACGGCACCAACCGCGCCTCCGGAAAAATTCCAGAGTGCGATCTACAGCCACTTCAACAGCTGCTGGTCACAGATTCCAGAACCGGGCTGATAAAAGAATTTGGAGAAATATGAAAGAAGAGTCAGTTTTATGCCCGACGTTAATTCGTTTCACATCAAGTGGTATCAGAGCTTAGGGAATCGGGCCGTCCCATCGGACCGAGATCCTGAGCTTTGAGGTTCGAGGTCGAACCTCCTCCAAGCGGAGGAGTATGATGGAAATCTCAGTTCAAGATTCAAAATTCACGAGCTTTGTGGGTTTGATGAGATCGACAGTTTACACAAAATCTGAGCTGAACCTTCTCCGAGTCAGGAAGTTTGACGGAACAAGCATCTCCGAGTGATCGGCAAGCAGCTTCATCAACAAATGCAATCAAATGGGCCATTCCATGCTAATCGTCTCATTTTATTGGGCCGTATACATGGGCCTAATGGGTCATCTCTATGAAATTTTATTCACAATAAAAGAGTCTTATTATGTATTTTAGTCTTTCGGTGTCTTTAAGTATTCCTAGGGAATCATGATAAGAAGGTATTAAGTGTTAAGGAGTCTTATTATGTATTTTGATGTTTCCGATAGGGTGTCTTTTAGTATTCCTAGGAAGTCATGATACTAAGTGGTAAGTGTCTCTTAATCTTCCTTGTATGCCTATATAAGAGTCTTGTATCCCACGGTGGAAAAACAGTGAATGAAGATCTATTTTTGGAACCCATGTGAGTCCCACGTAGGGGGACCTTTCCCCCTCCCTTATCTTCTTCCCTTCACCCCCCTGCAATTCCCATGGCCGCTAGTGCCTTTTCTTCCTTCCCTCTCCACGGGTGCGATGCCCACTTCTTCCCTTCCTCAACCACGGGTGAGTGATGCCCTTCGTCTAATTCTCTCTCTCTCTCTCTCTCTCTCTATCTCTCTCCAATTCTCTCTCATCCCCACCCCAAATTCGGAATCCACTCTCTCTCCTCTCTTTCACCTCTAATTAAGACCCCTCCCCCTTCCCTATACCCCTCATTTAAGTCCCCTCCCCTCCCCTAGGTAGAACTCCCACTCCCTAGGCATTCTCTCCCCTTCCCCACACAACCTTTCGTCTTCCCAGGCACCCTTTCATCTCCCCAAGGCCCAATTTCGAATTTGGGTGTTCCCTCCTCTCTCTCTCACCACCCCATTACCTCCCCACCTCCCAAAAGCACCCCCCTGCAACCCCAGCCACGTCCATCCCCCCCCCTCCCTTAACCCAAACCCACAAATCCCTTCCATCCCCCTTAATCCCCCCTCCTCAATCAGCTCCATTCGCAGGCAGAAATCAAGCCCGAGTTGCAGTCGATATTGGGAGCAGTTCCAGGCAGAATCGGCTTCCGGGTTCTTCATCAAAAACGTACGTTGGCGAGTCTTCTGACCAGGCGAGGTGGAATCGTCCTCTTCCGAGTTCGTGAGCATCGGCAGTGGCCAATCTCCCACGACTGCGCAGGAGGCTCCTGAACCCGACCAGAAGCTGAGGAAGACCACCACCACGCCCAACCCTGACGGAATCCGACTCCGAGCTGTTCAGCAAAGTTCCTCCCCTCTCTGTCAGCTCTCAGGAACAGAAGGCGGTTCGTCGATCGGAGCTCAAGGTGTGAAGTTATCAATTTCCTACCACTGTTGGGTCATTCTGTCCACCGATCCCCTCCTCCGACCCGTCCCCACTCAACGGGACCTGCACGTCCACACCGACATCCGACTGAGGCGAGACCAGTGCCGCTGGATAGTAGTCGTCCCCACGATTCCAACGCCACCTGCTGCGCACCAAACGGAGTTCGGGATTGCTCGTGGTGTCCATGTCAAGCCGCTGTTCAGAAGCTGCCCCTGCACAGAACCAGAACGGGGTCCCCGCTCAGTCGTCCGTGGCGACCAGGTTCGGGCGGAACCAAAATTCAGAAAAATTGTGCTGCATCCCTACCCTGTTACGAAGCCAACGGCACCAACCGCGCCTCCGGAAAAATTCCAGAGTGCGATCTACAGCCACTTCAACAGCTGCTGGTCACAGATTCCAGAACCGGGCTGATAAAAGAATTTGGAGAAATATGAAAGAAGAGTCAGTTTTATGCCCGACGTTAATTCGTTTCACATCAGACTCCGCGTTAAACCACACGAAAACCAAGACAATGTCATGAAACTGGATAATTGGCGTCCACTCAGTCGCCACCAATTATAAAAATAGCGCCCACGTGAGTGATCGCCCATTCTTGTGAACAGTACAGGCTCGACGAAATGGCGCCCAGGTTCAGGTCGCTATATCGGGAAATAACAGCACTGGATAGGTCACCAATTCCTTCTTGCGCCCAAGTCCGTGTCGCCAATTACTGACAGAGAATAGACTTCTCATAGAGGCTAGAAATAACGCTCTAGGAGGGCTAAAGCATCACGTTTCTTCAGAGTGACGTGACAAGACATGGTGTCATGGGTTTTGAGGGTACAACCTGCTCGACGGCCTTGAGGGAATCCAAGGCTTCGTGTAGACTTACGGAGGTCTCTATGATGTAATCACCAGTCCAAAGGAAGGAATATCCCGCAGAGGGTTCAAACATCACCAAGAATTAAGTGTGTACTCGATGAAACCAAAACTGAAACCCCATCTACGGATGTGAGATGAGAGTGTCAATGGACCAGCGGTATGGGCCAGAAAATTGATAAAACTGTGAGATAGGAAAACTGCGCCTGTACAGAAGGTGATATTTAATGAAATAGCGACCTTCTGAAAGGTCGTTTAATCAAAATTATATCAGAATTTTCATGTAAATATCTTAAATTAATGACACTGTATAAGGGCATAAATTCTAGGATTATCTAGAATTAATATCTAAGATTTCAAATAGCGATAGTGTATAGTGGCATTGAATCATGGAATGATTCATTGGCCTCGATCGTGAATTCAAAATTTCCAGTATATTCTACTTTTGCTAGTTTATTACAAATTTGCGCTCTTGCGTGAGGGCGTTCATTATTTAAATAACAACTATATAGCTGTCACCCATTATTTGTCAGATGTTACGCATCGGGCAGGTACAATCACAGACACATGGTATTTTCAGTTTATCAAAATAGGAAAGTGTAGACATGAACAGATAGAGAAAAATATCAGGAATCCAGAATCATAATCATGCATTAATTTAAACATTAGGTTTTGTTGATATTAATTTTTAAGCAGGTGATATTTATTAAATGCTTAAAAGAAATAGCGGGTTGACGAAGGGTCGTTGATTAAACTGCGCTCTGGCCTCTTCCGCTATTCTAGATGCATTAGCGATAGTGTGCACAAGCGTTCATTCAATAAGCGCCCACGATAAGGTCGCTATTTACAGGAACTCAGTAAAACTATGAAAACTAAAAACTAAAATCATGGTGTGCATACTATACGACCTATATGCATGCTGTTTATCTAGTTGGGCTTCATATCTTGAGAACACCTACCTTTTTGGGTCACTAGACGAAGATGAAGATGAAGGTATGAGATAATAAGTAGCTGTAACTGCAACAGTAGCACTCGAACAGAAGAATATCTCCGTAGAGAATTAAAACAGTAGTAGGAAGAAGTTTGCTTTTCCGTGCAGCAGCAACAACCAGAGTAGTAGCCGCACTGGGAAGATGATGGAAGAAGCAGACGAGGCCCTTCCTTGTATGACCGTAACGACAGGACTAGGAAGAGGGAGAAGGCCCTCTCCTTCGTAGCAACGGCAGCGGGCAGTCGTAACACCGCTGAAGAGACAATAGCAGGATGCAGCACTTCGATGGATGAAGATACGTCGTAGAAGAAAGACGACGTCTACACCGGGCTCGCGAACTAACAGAGGTAGTAGCCTTTGCACGTTTAGGAGGGGGTTTATTTATAGGATTTGAGATTTAGAATCCTTGTAGAAACCCAAAATTTAAAAATGAGAAATAAAATTTTCAATTTGATTGTGTAATTAAAATTTTCATAAAATAATCAAATTACATTTTTACTATATGAAATAAGCTAGTTTATTGAATTTACTTGAATTAACTAGAAGTAAATAGAGATTAAGTGCTTTAGACCTTAGATAAATCAATAGTAAGCCCAATAAAAGTCCATGTAATGGATTTGGATTACAATTGGCCCATTAGATAATCCATAATGGGCTGAATTAATGGTTAAAGGATTCAATAAAGGTTAAATTAACCTTAAATTCATAACATGTGTTTAATATGATATTTAAGGGATTAAAATAACCTCATTTCTAGAAGTTTGGCACAAAAATCCACCCTTACCTAATAGCCCACCTTGGACCAGCCGTTTTTACATTGGTTTCACACCAAATGGAGGCTAGGTTAAGAGGAGAAATTAGATTTTTCTTCTAATTCGGAGTTGGAAAGTTTGGCATTGTTAGCCAAGGAATCTTGGCAAATTTGGCCAAGTTTTGGGTATAAATAGAACCCCATTCGACCCTCAAACCATCCTTGGAGGTTAAGTATACGCTGCTGCGAAGATTTGTGGAGATTTGAAGGAGGATTTGAAGATCAAATGGTTTTTTTTATATTTGGTGATATTCTTTAGATCTGACTAAAGGTAGGTGTCTCTCAGGCTAAACTCTAATTAAATCATGTCATCTTGTTCGTTTTTCTGTCCTCTTTCCATTGATAGCTCATTTATAAAATTCCATTATGAAATGAGCAAGTTATGGTCATTTTATTGGAGGGGTATTCTCATTTTTCTTCAGGTCCAGAACACGCTATACCTCAGTAGCGCGTTCTGAACGCGCTGGCCCGACATAGCGCATTCATACAGTGTATTTTCCCGCCCTCCGAGGTCAAACATATTTTTTTTTAAAAAAGAAAGAACGTGCAAGGTTTCTCGAACTACGGGTAGCGCGATCTTTTTAGAAACCAGGACAATTTGAGATTTAGAATCCCTGTAGAAACCCAAGGGTAGCATGATCTTCAAGGTCGCGCTAGCACAAGCTAGCGCGTTCCCAAATTATTTCAAAAAAAATAATAATATTTCTCCACATCAGCCGTACCGCGACTCGACTCGACTCGACTCGGCTCGGCTCGGCTCGGCTCGGCACAAATAAATAAATATATATGTATCAACTCACAACTCAAGCCCACATCCTATGCCCCTTGGGTCTTGATCCAAGGGTGAGCTCTCCAACATATAAAGCCATACAAGTTTTTGTAACTTCCAATGTAGGACTAAACTTAAGTCACTATACAATAGGAACTATACCCTTTGAAAATTCACGTTAATTTTACGTATTTAGTCACCAAAAGTAAGAAAAGATAATATTAGCATGTTTTAATTTTTACAGCATGTTAAAAATTTATTTTTGTAGAATGAAATTATTTTTACATGTAAAAATCTAATTTTCACCATATTAGTTTATACATACTAAAAATTATTTCCAACATGTTAAAACTATTTCCAGCATTTTAAAAATGACTTCCAATATGATAAAATTATTTTATATATACTGAGATATAAAAATTATTTTTAGCATGTTAAAATCTATTTAAAGCTATTTTTGTGCATATGAAACCTAATTTCCTATTAAATAATTAGTAAATGATGCATGAAAAATATTTCCAGCATGATAAAATTTCTTACAGTATACTAAAATTATTCCAGCATGTTAGAATTATTTTTAGCATGTTAGAATTATTTTCAGTGTATTAAAACTATTTTTCAGCATGATAATTCTATTTTTCTATCAAATAATTAGTAAATAAATCTAGAAAAATAATTTTTAGCATGATAAAAATTATGTTGTTATCAGAAAATTTCTATAATCAGCATGGTAAATTTATCTTATCATCCTATCAGTAAGTTAATGCATGAGAATTATTTTAACATGTTAAGTATTAATTTTAGCATGTTAAACATTAATTTCTAGCATGTTAAAAATTTAATCCAGCATGAAAATTTTATTTTAACCATCTTATCATGAAAGTAACATATGAAAATCATTGTCAGCGTGTTAAGATTATTTTCAGCAAGTCAGAGTTACTTTTGATATAAAATTCTATTTTCTTATCATATGGTTAATTAATGTATGATTAAATACTAATATCTAAACTCATGATTGTAATTCATAAAGCATATATTTTCATAACTAAAAATTGATGTTTTATGATTATGAGATCTTGCTAAGATATTTAAAATAAGTCTAATAAAACTTCTATCTTAAATTTTCTTCCTACTTACCGTTCATTTTTGAACTCCACGACTTAATGTCGTTAAACATTATGTCTTAAATTGATTATCTACTTTTCTTGCAACTTATGAAATTGTGTCAAATCTGTGCTTATTACAAATATCATTTTCTTGAAAATCATTGGCCATATACATTAAAGTGGATGTCGAAACGTAATTGGGATCTTCGGATCCATATGACTCAATGCCTGGCATTAATGGGGCCCGGTCTGGTCATGGGGGGAGCGCCCAAAAGTACTTGTGCCCATGGGAGTTGATTGACCAACGGTGTGGCATTGCACCGAAGTGCATGATAGATTTACTTGATACGACATTCCACTATTTGTACTTGTTTACTTAAAAATTACATGAATTACTTGACTTGCGTGAAAATGGCCAATTACATGAAATTCTTTACTTGTTCAAAGTCATTACTTGGAAATTCATCTTGATATCATGTTATCTCAATTACTTGGAAATTCCATTCATGTTTATACACTTCCCGATACAAGTTAGAAAATTGTTTAAATTGTTGCTACTTAAAGATTGCCTGGTTTATAGAGATATAAAATCCTACTGAGCTTTTTAGCTCACCCTACGTTTTGGTTAATTGTTGCAGGAAATGAAAATGTACAAGGGAATGGACAAGAGTGAGAGAGTGATTTTTCTTTTTACCTAGGTTTATGTAGATCATTAGTGTTTTTACAAGAATGATGTACTTTGGGATTGGAAGTTTGTAATTGCCTTTATGGCTTATGAATTAGTGATGTAAACTTCATGTTGATGGAATAAAAGTATTATTTTCCCGTTCATTTCTGACTTTAGAAATAAAATTGTACATGCTCTGATCGACACGCGTGTTTACGACTCGTCGTGGCCTCGATATTCCGCGTCGGGGCGTGACAATCCTATTGGTATATAAACTTCCACGTATAGATCCTAATGAACAATCATAATAGACCTTAAGTTTCCCTTGCTTATTTCATTTCTATCCATATCTGCAACAACCTTCCTCGTTGAATTAAAAACCCTAATCCCCTTTGCATGCAAGCTTCGAATATATATATCATGCCCATAATTCCTTTGGACGTACAAAGGTTATGGGCCTTCTTTGCCATTTTTAAGCCCATATTTATACATATTCAATTAACGCTTTTGTATAAAGGCTTAGGCCTTTGTGGTTTGAGTTTAAGCACAATAATGATGGTTATGGTTTGGGCCTTTACCATTGATTTAACCATTTAGTTTATTTTGGAGGATTTACCTATTTAGGAAATTTTTATTCCCATAATTATATCCGGGTTGCTACACCCTCCCCCACTTAAAAGAATTTGGTCCCCAAATTCAATTGTATATAAGCATGGAGGCTGTAGAATATTTACTATCTGGAAATAACTCGAGGAATCTTTTCTTCATAGATTCTTCAGTCTCCCATGTGGCTTCTTGTTCTGAGCACTTACTCCATTGTACCTTTACCATGGGAATCGTCTTGTTTCTTAGCACACGAACCTCGCGATCAAGGATCTTCAATGGATTTTATTCATAAGTGAGATACTTTTGTATCACCAGGTCGCCATGATCTATGATGTGGGTCAGATCGTGCACATACTTCTTCATCATAGAAATGTGGAACACATTGTGAACCTCAGATAATTGAGGAGGCAAGGCGATGCGATAGGCAACCTCATCAACTCTTTCTAATACTTCGAAGAGATCAATATATCTTGGTGTAAGCTTGCCCTTAACACCAAATCTTCTAATTCCTCGGCCAGGGGAAACCTTAAGGACGACGTGGTCTCTGATTTGGAATTCAAAATCTCTCCTTCTAGTATCGGCGTAAGTCTTTTATCTAGACTGAGCCATCTTGAGTCTTTCCCTAATTTGTTGAATCTTGTCTGTGGTGTCTCTCACCATGTTTGGGCCTAGTAGTTGCTTTTCACCAACTTCATCCCAGCATAAGGTTGATCGGCAACTCCTTCTGTATAATGCTTCGAAAGGTGCCATTTTAATACTTGCTTGGTAGCTGTTGTTATATGCAAACTCGACCAAAGGCAAGTGATCATGTCAGCTTCCACTGAAATCAATGATACAACCTCGTAGCATGTCCTCTACGACTTGATTAGTTCTCTCGGTCTAACCATCCGTCTGAGGATGAAAGGCAGTACTAAAGTTGAGTCTCGTCCCCAAGGAGTGTTGTAGACCCTTCCAAAAATGGGAAGTGAAGCGCGGGTCTCAGTCAGACACGATCGAAACAGGAACTCCTTGCAGTCTGATAACTTCATTGATGTACAGGGTAGCAAGAACATCGACTGACCATCGACTCTTTATTGGTAGGAAGTGAGCTGACTTGGTCAATCGATCTATGATGACCCATATTTCATCATGTCCACCTTTGGATTTAGACAGTCCCATAATGAAGTCCATGTCGATATCCTCCCACTTTCACTTGGGAATATCTAGAGGATGTAGCTTACCGGCAGGCTTTTGGTGTTCCGCCTTGACTTGTTGGCAGGTGAGACAGCGAGATACAAAGTCCGCTACCTCTCTTTTCATGTTGGGCCACCATAAGGTCTGTTTCAAGTCTTGGTACATTTTGGTAGATCCGGGATGAATTGTGTACCTTGATCGGTGAGCTTCCTCTAAAACTTTATTCTTCAATTCCGGGCAATCCGGCACACAAGTTCTTTCCCTGAATAATAATCTTCCATCTGATGCTACCTTGAAGTTTGGTCGTTCTTCTAGCTTATCCCTGATCTCTACTAACACTGGGTCACTGTTTTGAAGTTCCTTCATCACGAAGAGCAGATCCGGTTGTATCCTCATGGGTGATAGAGTAATACACCTTTTCTCCTGATCCGTACTTATATCAAGTTTAAATAATTGCTCCAGCATCTTCCACTCTTGGATCATACAGTTGGCTAATAACACTCTCGGCTTCTGACTAAGGGCATCAACTACAGGATTACCCTTTCCATGATGATATTGTATTGTGAAGTAGAAGTTTTTGAGATATTCTAGCCAACGTCTCTGTCTCATGTTCAATTCATTCTGAGAAAATAGATACTTAAGACTCTTGTGATCGGAGTACACGGTGAATTGTTCTCCATAGAGATAGTGTCTCTAGATCTTTAAAGCAAATACCACCACGGCCAACTCCAAGTCGTGCACCAGGTAGTTCTCTTCATGCTTCTTTAACTGTCGAGATGAGTAGGCAATGACTCTCCCTTGTTGCATTAACACACATCCGAGGCCAATGCCAGACGCATCGGTATATACCTTGAATTTCTCCCCTTCACTTGGTAATGCCAATACCGGGGCGGTTGTTAGATGATCCTTCAAGGCTTGAAAGCTCTTCTCGCATTGTTCATCCCACTTATAGGGAATCTCCTTACGGGTCCGCCTAGTAAGAGGAATGGCGATCTTGGAGAAGTCCTTGATGAATTGCCTGCAATAGCCAGCTAGACCCAAGAAACTACGGATCTCGGTAGCATTGGTCGGCCTTTCCCAACTCTTCACGGCTTCGACTTTTGACGGGTCAATAGAAATCCCATCCTTCGAGATCACATGTCCTATGAAGGGCACTTCCTCGAGCCAAAAGTCGCACTTGCTGAGTTTGTCATAGAGTTGATTACTCCTTAATATTTGCAATGCAATCCTCAAGTGTTCCTAATGATCTTCTTCGGTCTTTGAATAAATTTATATGTCATCAATGAAGACCACAATAATTGATCCAGATGAGGCCTAAATATGCTATTCATCAACTACATAAAGGCTGCAGGGGCATTCGTTAGTCCAAAAGGCATAACAATAAATTCATAGTGCCCATACCTGCTCTGAAATGTGATCTTATGAATGTCCTCATCCTTGATCCTCAGTTGGTGATATCCCGACCTGAGATCAATCTTGGAGAAATACTTGGACCCAGATATCTGGTCAAATAACTCATTGATCCTCGGCAGTGGATACTTGTTCTTGATAGTAAGATGGTTCAATTGCCGATATTCGATGTAGAGTCTCATCGATCCATCCTTCTTCTTTACAAATAACACGGGCGCTCCCCAAGGGGAAGTGCTCAGTCTGATAAATCCTTTCTTCAAAAGCTCCAACAATTGCTCCTTTAATTCCTTGAGCTCGGCAGGGGACATCCTATAAGGTGCCTTAAAAGCTAGACCATCACTAGGGACAAGGTCGATGGTGAAGGCCACCTCTCTTTATGGGGGTAATCTGGGCAAATCTTCTGGGAATACATCGGGAAACTCCCAAACCACTTGGATGACTTCTATCTTAGTTTCCTTCGCTTCCGTGGCAGTCACAAAAGATATGAAAGCCATGCACTCTTTCCTTAAGAGCTTACTAGCTCAGAGAGCCGAAATAAGGGGTGACATGTTCCGACCCTTAGGGCTAGTGTAGACAAGTTCCGAGAACTTCTTAAAAGTTACCTTGCCGTTCCGGCAATCTATAATTGTCTTGTGTGTGGATAGCCAGTCGACTCCTAGTATAACATCATAATCTTTCATGTCTAAGCATATTAAGTTGGTAGGTAGATTATTCCCTTTTACCATAACTTCACAGTTTAGATAATGGTGTGTAATGTTGGATTCGTTTCCGAGAGGAGTTGAAATAACTAGATCTATCCACTCCAGTTCCATAGGTAGTGGATCAGCAAACTTCTTGGAAATAAAAGAATGTGATGCGCTGGTATCAAACAATACACGAGCAGACTTCGAACAAATCTTTAACGTACCTTCCACCAGTCCGCCTTCATCTTGCTCCGTCTCTTGAAGAGTTTGGAGACATGCTTGCTTCTTTACCGGGCGCTTTTCATCTCCGGCTTGATCGTTAAGCAAAGGGCAGTCGGGAATCCGATGATCACGGCTCCCGCAACGGAGACAAGCTCCTAGTCTCCTCTAGCATTCCTTGGCCCTATGCCCGGCCTTGTCGCAGTGCTTACACACCTCCTTAGAAGGTGTGGTAGTGATGGAGAAGGGCTTGCTATTCTCCTTGAATTTCTTCTCTTGGGATGATTGTCCTCCATTACTACCTCTCTTCTTATTGAAGGTTGGCTTGAAGGTGCTAGAGCTCGTGACGTGTTCCTTGTTATCCTTTCCACGAATCCGATCGGACAGCTCCGTGGCATCTTCGAGCAGTTGGGCTCACATGATCATCTCCGAATAGACTTGGATGTCCATTGGCGCCAATTGAGTAATGTATTGGGGTCGAAGCCCATTAAGAAATATTCTCTCCTTCATTTTCTCGATACACACCAAGTGCGGTTCATACCTTGATAGACGAGAGAATTGGGCCTCGTACTTGGCCACGGATAATGTCCTTTGCTTCAATGCGGCGAACTCCATAGCCTTCTTCTCTTGGATACGGTCTGAAAAATATTCATTGTTGAAATAATCAACAAACTCACCCCACATGACTTGTTCTTGGGGTAAGGTAGCTTCTACTGACTCCCACCAGAATCGGGCATCCCGCTCTAGTTGAAAAGTCACCAGCAAGACCTTTTCTTCATCCGTGCATTGCATGACATGGAATATACGCTCGATCTCCCTGATCCAGTGCTCGGCATGATCGGGGTCGGTCGAACCAATAAATTTTGGTGGGTTCTTATTTCGGAAGCTACGATGGAGATCACCCGCTCCACGATTGGCTCCGCCCTGCGCCACTTGTTGTAGCGCCTGAGTGAGGCCTTGGACAGTGCGTTGCATGTCTCTCCATTGAGCACGTTCAACGGCCATGATCCTACAAGATTTGAGTAACTATATTAATATATGATTTACCAAGAGTCTATGTCCCTAAGTTATCTCAACCCATGGTTCTACCCAATCTCACCGGGTAAAGTTATAACCTATCCTTGGACTTGGTTTCTTAGGAATTGAATATCCTAGGCTCTAATACCACAAAAACTGTCATGTCCCGAGCGCGGAAGGAACCCGGTACGCGTGATGAGTTATATCACTCATGTCAATCAGAGTATAAGTGTATTCGACACACAGACAGAGCACGTAAAAGTAGAGATAATACAAATCCTTTATTCATAATAACCATCAAGGTAATTCTTATTACATAATCTCAATAAAAGAACTAATGACAATTTGACTCAATAAAAGAAAATTACAATGATTGACTCAAGAAAGTAGAAAAAAGACACGACCGGATAGATGCTTTAATAGTCGGGTGACTCTAAGCTCTTCACTCATGTCCGTTCCCTTTCAAGTGATGCTCGTCATTGGAATTACCTGAAAAATATGGTAAACACTAGGGTGAGAGAACGCTTAGTAGGAATTACATCTCAAGAACAAACTTGCTTTAAGTAATTACATGTTACGTGAATGCAAGTCTAGCTATGCATGTACGCATAGAAACAACAAGAGAGAGAGAGAGAGTAGAGTATCGAGAGTTAACGAACTAGCAAGATTTCAAGATATTCATACAAAATGTATAAAGATTGTCAAGTATGTAAACATATTAAGTTATGTGACAAGATTTGGCTATTAATAATATCAAGCAAGTAATACCCATTCCGGGCCACACAAGTCATGTCAAGTCAAGTCCAGTACGAATCGTGGAATGTCAAAAATCAAGCTAATCATGCACTTCGGTGCACTGTCATGCCATGATTAATATAGCTCCCATGGGCACAAGTACTTTCGGGTGCTCCTCCCAAGACCAGATCGAGCCCTATATGCACAAGCATTGAGTCATATATATTTTAGACATCCACTATAGTTATAGCCAATACAGAGTTCCAAAGAATAAACTATTTTAGGATGGCAAGGTAGATCTCACGAATTGAAGGAGTTCAAGGGCTGAACTTTGAACAAGTATGACTCCGCGTTAAACCACACTAAAACAAAGACAATGTCATGAAACTGGATAATTGGCGTCCACTCAGTCGCCACCAATTACAGAAATAGCGCCCACTCGAGTGGTCGCCCATTCTTGTGAATAGTACAGGCTCGACGTAATAGCCCCCGGGTTCAGGTCGCCATATCAGGAAATAACGGCACTGGATAGGTCACCAATTCCTTCTTGCGCCCAAGTCCATGTCTCCAATTACTGATAGAGAACAGACTTCTCATAGAGGCTAGAAACAATGCTCTAAGAGGGCTAAAGCATCACGTTTCTTCAGAGTGACGTGACAAGACATGGTGTCATGGGTTTTGAGGGTACAACCTGCTCGGCGGCCTTAAGGGAATCCAAGGCTTTGCGTAGACTTACGGAGGTCTCTATGATGTAATCACCAGTCTGAATGAAGGAATATCTTGCGGAGGGTTCAAACATCACCGAGAATTAAGTGTGTAATCGATGAAACCAAAACTGAAACCCCATCTATGGATGTGAGATGAGAGTGTCATCGGACCCGTGATATGGGTCAGAAAATCGATAAAATTGTAAGATAGGAAAACTGCGCCTGTACAGAAGGTGCTATTTAATGAAATAGCGACCTTCTGGAAGGTCGTTTAATCAAGATTATATCAGAATTTTCACGTAAATATCTAAAATTAACGACATTGTATAAGGGCATAAATTCTAGGATTTTCTAGAATTAATATGTATGATTTAAAATAGCGATAGTGTACAGTGGCGTTGAATCATGGAATGACGCCCTAGCCTCGGTCGTGAATTCAAAATTTCCAGTATATTCTACTGATGCGGGACGGAAGTGGGGGTCTTCTTCTTCCTTCTGCTCATAGTAACGCCATACCCATTACGCGCGTTCTGAAGAACGCGCTATATCGTTTACGCGCGTTCACAGACAGCAGCAGAACGAAGAACCTCGACGTTGGGGCTCCCGTGGACGATTCTGGGGGCTCAAAACACAAGGGAAAAACACATAGGACGATGGGTAACACACATGGGATGCTTAAAATGAAATCAAACCAAGCAAATACTATCTAGGATAACTTTTGTGAAGGCGGATGTGGGGGTGAATGGCAAGGGAAGGAGGGTGGACGTGGATGAAGTTAGGGCCTAGATGAGGCTTGGCTGGGGCCTCCCACCCGAACCCTTCATAGGTACGATGCAGCCGAGCTCCGTCCCGACCTTAACAACATCTTTGGCGGAGGTGGGGTGGTGAAATCGTGGTTGGACGAAGATCAAAGCTCCGAATGGAGCCTCACACTCGACCCCATCTTAGAGCCGATGCACCCGGGGCTTCGATCATCCTCCATTGAAGGGGAAATAGAGAGGATCAGGGAGATAGAATTGGGCCTCGTGCCCACAGAGGAACGGACGAAGGGGGGGGGTTTCCAAAGATTTGGAGGAATAGCCATGGGCTTCCTCAAGAACACTCATACTTCAATTCATTGATTCATACTTCGATTATTTTTCAATCAAATGAAAGGGGTACATATATAGGAAAGGGGAAGACAGCACGACGCTAACACGTCGAGTTACAACCATGGAAGATAGCTAACATCGAAGACTTTGAGGATTTCGGCGCCGGGAAGTTGGACTAGCTTTAAACACGTTTCTGCCTGAGATCGCGCTAGGGAAACCCAGCACGTTCTTCATGTTGCGCTAGGGAAGGCTGGCGCCTTCATCTTCAGATGGCGCTAGGTAAAGCTAGCGCCTTCATCCCTGGGTAGGCAGTTGCCGAGATGATCTTTGGCCTGCCAGTGGACTTGATTCCCATCATCTACTTTTGTTAGTTAATTACAAATTAGCACCCTTACGTGAGGGCGTTCATTATTTAAATAGCAACTATATAGCTGTCGCCCATTATTTGTCTGATGCTATGCATCGGGGAGGTACAATCACAGACACATGGTATTTTCAGTTTATGAAAATAGGAAAGTATAGACATGAACAGATAAAGAAAAATATCAAGAATTTGGAATCATAATCATACATTAATTTTAACATCAAGTTTCGTTGATATAAATTTTTAAGCAGGTGATATTTATTACATGCTTAAAAGAAATAGCGGGTTGACGAAGGGTCACTGATTAAACTGCGCTCTGGCCTCTGCCGCTATTCTAGATGAATTAGCCATAGTGTGCGCAGACGTTCATTCAATAAGCGCCCACAATAAGGTCGCTATTTACAAGAACTCAATAAAACTATGAAAACTGAAAACTAAAATCATGGTGTGCATACTATACGACCTATATGCATGCTGTTTATCTAGTTGGGCTTTGTATCTTGAGAATAACTACCTTTTTGGGTCACTAGACGAAGATGAAGACGATGGTATGAGATAATAATCATCTATAACAACAACAGCAGCACTCGAACAGAAGAATATCTCCGCAGAGAATTAAAACAGCAGCAAGAAGAAGCTTACTTCTCCGTGCAGCAGCAGCAACAAGAGCAGTAGCCAGACCGGGAAGACGATGGAAGAAGCAGACAAGGCCCTTCCTTGTATGACCGTAATGGCAGGACTAGGAAGAGGGAGAAGGCCCTCTCTTTCGTAGCAACGGTAGTGGGCAGTCGTAACATCACCGAAGAGACAGTAGCAGGATGCAGCACTTCGATGGATGAAGATATGTCGTAGAAGAAAGATGGCGTCGACACCGGGCTCACGAACTAATAGAGGCAATAGCCTTTGCACGTTCAGGAGGGGATTTATTTATAGAATTTGAGATTTAGAATCCTATTGGTATATAAACTTCCACGTATGGATCATAATGAACAATCCTAATAGACCTTAAGTTTCCCGTGCTTATTTCATTTCTATCCATATCTGCAGCCACCTTCCTCGTTGAATTAAAAACCCTAATCCCCTTCGCATGCAAGCTTCGAATATATATATATCATGCCCATAATTCCTTTGGACGTACAGAGATTATGGGCCTTCTTTGCCATTTTTAAGCCCATATTTATACATACTCAATTAACGCTTTTGTATAAAGGCTTAGGCCTTTGTGGTTTAAGTTTAAGCACAATAATGATGGTTATGGTTTGGGCCTTTACCATTGATTTAATCATTTAGTTTATTTTGGAGGATTTAGCTATTTAGGAAATTTTTATTCCCATAATTATATCCGGGTTGCTACATCCACGACTAGCGCGTGGGGAAGAAAACCTCGGCCGAATCTGACAACCCTGATACACAACAAATGATTAATATTACAATTTCAGAATAATGGCCCACTCCACGTAGGGAGGTAAAGGGCTACAACAGTAAATTTTGGGGCTGCTAGAACATGGGTTGACGGGCCGCACTCGTAGAAGACGAGAGAGGCGAGTCGGGGCCGATCGGGTGAGCCGTGTGGTTCTGCCCGCGTTGGTCACCCAGTGCAGCAAAGTTTCGGAGGTCGGTACAGCTAGATCCGACGTCTGATCAGGGTGCCGTTTGTTGGAGAATATCAGAGATTAGATGAAGAACAGCTCGGCCAAGTGGCGCGATGAGATCTGATCAGATCTGGGCGTGACAGCAACTGCACTAGGCCTCTAGTTCTGTTCATACAGAACTACACAGGTAGACAAAGAATTATGAGAAAAATATGTCTCGGCTTAGGAATGGATCGTCACTGGTTGGAGATCGTTGGCGACATCTGGCAAAAGGATCTGACCAAGGGGTTTGGTCAGATCTACAAGGAGGAAGGCGGGGCAGCTTCTGCAAGTCGCCTCTGGATATGGATCAGATATATGCAGGGTGGTCGGTGTAGTCCCACAAAATTTTTTGCCACAATCAGCACGAATCTCCGAACGATACGAGGTTGGTGGCGTTGCGAAGAAGACAGGAGGAGGTAGGAACTCTCAAGATTTTAGATCCAAAGGGGTTGAGGGAAGATCTAGGGGATTTTTGTGTCAGGGAGGAGTGGATCTGGCTTGCAAGAACATGCGACGATGCGTAGCTTCACTGTCGGAATTGTTGCTAGCGATCTGGTACTCCAATCGACGCAAAACTAGTGCTGAGTAGTTTCTAGCTTGTAGCTCTACCTTTGGTAAAATTACCAGTTCAGATATGAAGAGGAGATGATTGTGGGAGGTTGGTGATTTGGTGATAAGATATGTGCAGATAGTCTCAGAAGCAGCACTCGAACGTAGAGATAACGGAGCCTCGACGTTGCACCTCGGCAAGGGGAGTTGCACCCCGGCTAGATCCTGTCGTAGGACTACCTCTTGAGCATCACACTCAAGGGATAACACCAAGAGAATCACTCTCTCAAGAACACTCAATTTTCATTCAAAACTTCATAATTTCATTAGCTTTTTTAAGAACACTATACATGGCTTTATATAGACATACAAGGGGAAGAGGGGGAGCTTGGAATGACATGGGGATAGGGGGAGAGGGGGGGCTACATCCATGACAAGTGGGGGAGGTCTTGGTCGACCAAGATAGGGGGGGTAGGTGGAGAAACTTTCAAGGAAGGTGGCAAGCCACCACTTGGACCAAGAAAGCGTACCAAGCCACCCATGCATTTACACCCAAGCCCATAATCCTTTCACACCTAGGTCATTAACCCTTTCACACCTAATCCTCATTCACACTTGTTCACACTAAATTACCCATTCACACTTGTTCACACTTGATTACCCATTCACACTTGTGACACATTCACCCATTCACACTGGTTAACCCCATTCTCACTAGATCACTCTTGACCCTTTGGCTTATAATTAGCCTTACAAAATGACCCAAATGAAAAAAATACAAACTCAGTAAATGTAGTTGCCTTGCTTTGATGTCCCATCACTTTGCTAGTACATCTGCATAAGCATTTTGATTGCGGCCGACATGGCCTATCTCAATAAAGTAAAATTGCTGCATGAGGTTCTTTGCTTTGATGTTGTAAGGAAGTAATTCTGGCTTTCGGAGATCAAACTATCGTTGTATCTGCTTGACAATCAGCATTGAATCACCGAATACTTGCAACATTTTAATCTCCATGTGAAAAGCAATCTGAAGTCCGGTAATCAAGGCTTCATATTTTGCCTCGTTGTTTGTGCAAGGCTTGTTGATTGCGCATGATGTATGCAACACTTCTCCTTTCGGGGACTTGAGGATGATGCTTGCTCCGGCCCTTATCCTTGTTTGCCCTGTCTGAGATGTTTCTGCTCGGGATGCCCCGTCAAAGTAGAGCTGCCATATAGCTTGGCAGACTTGATTCACTTCAAGTGTTTCATCATCTGGAAGCTCCGTGTTCAACGGAGAGTCTTCAGGCACCGGATGTACTGCAAAGAAATCAGCTATGGCCTGGCCTTTAATGGCTTTTTGTGACACATATGTGATATCAAATTCCATCAATATGATGGCCCATTTGCCCAGTCATCCTTTCAAAGTTGGTTGGGACAATATGTATTTGATGGGATCAGCCTTTGATATCAGTTGTGTTGGATTTTCCAGCGTCTCCCTTAGAGATTTACTGTTCCACGTGGATTATGGGGTCCACGTGGGGCATCAGTGAGTTGGCAGCCCATCCTGCCGCATGGATTATGGGGTCCATATGCGAAGCCCCTCATGTCCGCCCATAGCACGATAGTGCGGGGTTCTGCAATGCCATAAGGAAATACGGTCTGCCTTCGCTGCCAACTCGAGCTTTTAGCGCAACGGTTGGGGCATGATCTTGTAAACTGGAATCAGAGCGAGGTCGCGGGTTCAAATCTCCCAGGTGCCGCTGGGGGGGGGGGGGAGATTGTTGGATTTTCTAGCGTCTCCCTTAGGGATTTGCTGTTCCATGTGGATTATTGGCTCCACGTGGGGCATCGGTGCGTTGGCAGCCCATCCTGTTGCATGAATTATGGGGTCCATGTGCGAAGCCCCTCATGTCCGCCCACAGCACGATAGTGTGGGGTTCTGCAATGCCATAAGGAAATACGGTCCGCCTTCGCTACCAGCTCGAGCTTTTATGTCTCCTCTATCTTAATTCCCTGAAGTTAATTTCCTATTTTTTTTATGATTGGCAACTACACATTTTATTTTTCAGACCTTGGATTTTGATAAACAATGACTTTCAACACTGATTAGCAGTCTATAGCTTCTTGCATGTTCATTGCATATTAAGGTCGGTGCGTGATAGGTTGTGTTCATAATAAAGGTCGATCCAAACTACATGGTAAGATGGTGCTAGCTCAGTGCATGTTTGCATCATCTGCATATAAGGTCGATGCACCTTCTTGCTTCATTTAAAGAAGGTCAGTGCACATTTTGTTCTTCTACATTTATGGTCAGTGCAGATTGTATCATGCGTATATAAGGTTGGTGCATATCGGCCTTGGTCATTGATAGGGTCGGTGCACGTCTACATTGTGCTTACACATAGTCGGTGCAGGTTTTGCATATTACTTGCATATAGTCGGTGCATGTTTCTGTAGAAACATATATAAGTCAGTGCAGGTTTTGCTATGAGCATATAAGGTCAGTGCAGGTTTTTACCTTGTGCTAAGTAAGGTCAGTGCACATCCTGTATAAGGCAGAATAACTTGGTGCATGCATTGTCTTATGCATGTAAGAAATCAGTGCATTGTTTGCCTTACGAATATAGAGGTCAGTGCATCTTTCTACTGAGATATACAACGTCAGTGCATCTTTGTCTTTCTACGCATAGTAGGTCTATGCATATTCTGATCGGCCAGCACATAGGTCCGAGCATATTACTGCTCCTTCATAGAAGGTCAATGCACACTTAGATGGTCTGCTTACTTAAGGTCGGTACACACTTAGTTGTTCAGCATGTAACGTCAGTGCACATTACTGTGTTGAATACATAGAGTCGATGCTAGCAGCATTCCCATTGGATTAAAAGCTAATACTATTGTTTGTTTGCCAGGTCAGTTATATGGTCGAACATATGATGGGCACACTAACAACCTGCGAACTTCACTCACGACGAAGTTAAAGTACCAGATTAATGGCATGTGATCCAAGGTGTCACATCCTGAGCTTTTAATACAGGGGAAGATAATCTCGGGAAACGTGAACAGTTGGCATGGTAAGCCTCTTGCAAGCAAGAATAACCAGAGCGCAATAACAATCACACAAAGTAATTGCTCAATAATTTACTCAAACCTTCAATTTTATTAATAATAAGTATGATTCAAGTACATCAACTATTCAACTTTCTTAAACCTATTTGACTCAAATAAAGAGAAAATTACATGAACTTGATCTAGACATTATTGACATCCTAAGTCTTCTCTCAATCTTATGTGACTTTCATTCGCTCTCGGACCCATCACTTGAATAACTCAAATCCGAACCCGAACTACTTGCATCTCCCGAAAATATTTAAAAATAAGTAATGAGCACACTTATCCAATAGGTATCTTCGCATCAACATGAATGTAATATTAAATTGATTAGCATTTTTGGCTCTAGAGAATATAGTAAAATCAGGTGAATGCGATAAATCACGTGAATAAACCAAAGTAACAAGACATGATCAAGTTACGATATAATTGAGCAAGCATGATCAAGCAAGAATGTAATTATGGCCTTTCATGAACAAGAAGGTAACGAGAATGTACTAGCAAGTCAAGCAAGATTGTACTCTTCACTTAGTAACAAGTACTTCGTGAATTTCTATGGATATTTTCACTTCACGAGCTGTGGATAATTTCACTTATTTATAAAGAAAGTACTCCCAGTGTAATGCGACACCAGTAGCATCATATCCCATGGTTTATAATAGTATATTTCTGACAATCAGCCGAGGGGACTAGCATAGAGCCCTTGAACACAATCAGTGCTCGAACCACATCTTTAAGTATAAATCAAGGTACTTCCACGTATATAGCAATAAAGTTGGCCACGTATGTAATAGGTTCAATAAGTGTTCAAGACTCAATGTCAATAAGAAGAATGCACCAAATATAGATTTATGAGTTCAAGAAATGCATTAATAACTAAGTTATGCCTTGGAGAAAATTCAACAATATAACGGTACATTCTTTATCTTTTATACTTTATCTTAGATGTCTTTGAATAAGGTTACAAGTCCTAGACTATCATTAGTCAATCTAGGATCATAGGAATATTAACCCTTGGGTCAAACCTCGGGTCAATAGCATTCAAGAAACTTAGCGGTCTATAACTGGGCCGCTATATTGATATGGCGGTCTGATATTGGGCCACTAGAGTGGGCTGAATCCATAAAAAAATCAGTTTGGACTCAATGAACTTGGCGGTCAGATACTGGACCGTTAATGGGCTTTAGCGGTTGAGTATTGAACCGTTACAGGATAGAATTTAGAAAACATCGGTAGTACTTTCTAGATAATTTGGGCTTTAATGGTACAACCAACTCGGCGTCCTAGTGGAAATCCCAGGATCGCGGAGAATTACGGAGGCCTTGAAACAAGATTTCCTAGTCCATTGGAAGGAATATCCAAAGGAGAGATTATCAAGTTCAAGATTATGTTCCTATAGTGCAAAAGTGTAACTAATGGTCATATACCGGAATATATGTCATGTACTTATAGAAATGACTCTGAGATAAGAAGAGAATCATTAAAACGGTGATCAATGTAAAATCGTGAATCATCTAACTTTGAGAACATGTATTCATTTATAAAACTATATGACTTTGGCATAAATTAGCTTATGTTTTAAAAATAATCCTAAGTAAAATGAAATCACTGTTATGAATCAGTAAATAAAAATTCAGAGTAGTAAATAACATTAAAACAAGTTAGAACATAGTTAACTAGGCTTACTTATAAGTTAAATGGACTGTTCTTGATTTTATCTCGGGTTGACAGAAAATAGAACACTGGCAGTCTATATTAGAACCGTTATAGTAAGTTGGCGGTTTATCGTAAGGCCGCCAGAGGGACTATAACGGTCTATCTATGATCTGTCAGAGATTTCATAAAAATTGAGTTTACAGAGTGTCTAGCGGTTTATCGTAGGGCCGCTACACAAGGTTTGCGGTCAAAGACTAGGGAGCTAGAGAACGTCTGATAGTAAAACTAAAATACGAAGAACTATGTCTAAAACACACCATGTCTGGAAATCAACATAGATAAACTTTTCTATCATGATGGAAACAAAGATTAGGGTAACAATATGCATAGGATTCATGTATTATGACAAAGAGAATTATCTTAGTTCATTAGGGCTAAGAAAGATGCATGGATGTACAGATCCTATTAAAACATGAAATTCTCCGTACACAAAACATAAAATCAAGTGCAACAAGAGGGCTTTTAATCCTGGAACGATATTTTAGCCGTTCAT
This sequence comes from Amorphophallus konjac, assembly GCA_022559845.1. Classification (NCBI taxonomy): domain Eukaryota; kingdom Viridiplantae; phylum Streptophyta; class Magnoliopsida; order Alismatales; family Araceae; genus Amorphophallus; species Amorphophallus konjac. The sequence goes on along the minus strand of CM040122.1, from coordinate 298,668,586 downwards.
GAGATGACCTACCACTGCTAAGGCTTTTAGGCTTTGAATTTGATGTTGGAAGTCGACCCTTAAGACTGCACTTCCTGTTGTAAATCAGTAACTTCACGTCCTAATATCTCTTGATCCACTTGACCTGATGACGTGAAACTTGGAGGGTACGAAGTAGATACTAAGGGGAACAAAAAGTTCTAAAGGAAGTAATACTAATTACCTCGATTTGGTTGTCTAATCCCTTGATCTTCACCGGACTTTCGCCCAGTTTCCTGGGTCACTAATGTGGAACCCGCAACTTTGTAGGCTTCTATCTCCTTGTGTGCTTGATCTCCTAACACAAAATTTTGAGGGATGTTAGTCCTATCTATTGGGAATAAAAACTTCTAAAGAACTTGCCCAAAATAATATCTCCTTACCTTGATTCCACGCGAGCCAAATGTCAGAGTCGCGCTGGTCAAAACTAGGTCCAATTTATAGGGTTTTAGCTAGGGTTGAGGATTAGAACGTACGATCCTAGAGTCCTTATTAAACTTTAGATCGACTTCTGAGAGTCCTTAAGATATTTACTAGCCTTCCCATCTCGATCCCTAGGTGATAGAGCCTTAAAAATCTAATCTTTTTGCTCTTTCTTCTACTCACGGAACTGACACATGTAGTGGTCTAGGACTAGTTTGTCACAAGTCTTTTAGCGATTTTACAATAGACTGCCAAGGTCATTAGGCACCGAATTTGAATTGATTCAAACTCTTTTATTCTATTATCCACTTAATTACCTTATTAAAGGGTATTTATGCTTATATTCCGTGAATAAGCTAGTTAATCTTCTAGAATATGGGCCAAACTTCACGGGCTTGGTCCTTTAAACCTTTTGGGCTTTATTCAAATAGGCTAGGTTAATTGTTCATTATACTTGGGCCTTAATAATGACTCATTTAACCCAATATTTATTTATTAATCCATTTTGATCTTTAAAAATTCTCAGAGAATATTTAATAATTTAGAAAAATTTCCGGGTCATTACACCTCCCCCACTTAAGAGAATTTGATCCCCAAATTCAATATATGGATTTTATGGAGAGTGTACTTACAATTAAATAACTCCGGATATTTCTTGCGCATAGCTTCCTCTGTCTCCCATGTTTCTCCTGACTTTGTCCACTGGATCTTGACCACGGGAATAGTCTTGTTCCGAAGTTAACGTACCTCTCGTTCAAGGATCCTGATTGGCTTTTGCTCATATGTCAAATCCTTCTTAATCTCCAGATTGTCGTAGGTGATGATATGAAAAGGATCATAAACATATTTCTTCAATATTGGGACATGAAATACGTCATGAACTCCTACTAGTTGTGGAGACAAAGTCAGTCGATAAGCCACTTCACCGACCCTTTCTAGAATTTCAAATGGGCCAATGAATCTTGGGGTAAGCTTGCCTCTAATGCCAAATCTTCGAATATCATGGCCTGGAGAAATTTTAAGATACACATGATCTCCCACTTAAAATTCCAAGTCGCGTTTTCGATTATCAGCATAAGATTTCTGCCGGTCTTGTGCCATCTGGAGCCTTTCTCGAATAAGCTTTATCTTTTCAGTAGTATCCCTGATAATATCGGGGCCTAGAAATTATCTTTCCCCTACTTCATTCCAGCATATCGGTGATCGACAGCTTCTTCCATACAGAGCTTCAAATGGTGCCATCTGTATACTGGCTTGGTAGCTATTATTGTATGTAAATTCTACTAGGGGTAAGTGATCATACCAACTTCCTCCAAAATCAATAGCACAAGTCCTAAGCATATCTTCCACCACTTGATTTGTCCTTTCAGTGTGACCATTAGTTTGTGAATGGAATGCCGTGCTAAAGTTCAGTCGGGTCCCTAAAGAATGTTGTAAGCCCTTCCAGAACTATGATGTGAATCGAGGATCTCTATCTGATACAATAGTGATAGGGACACCATGTAATTTGACGATTTCCCTTATATATCATGCTGCTAGAATATCCACAGACCATCGAATTTTTATTGGTAGAAAATGTGTAGACTTAGTCAATCGGTCTATGATTACCGATATACCATTGTGTCCACCTCTTGTTTTAGGTAAACCCATAATGAAATCCATTCTTATACCTTCCCATTTCCATTCGGGAATATTCAAGGGGTGTAATTTACCTGCGGGTTTTAAATGTTCTGCCTTTACTTGTTGACAAGTGAGATAGCGAGAGACGAAATCTGCTATTTCTCTTTTCATGTTAGGCCACCAGAAATTCCTTTTAAGATATTGATACATTTTAGTACCACCAGGATGAATGGTGTACTTGGAATTATGAGCTTCTTCCAGGATCAGTTTCCTAGTATCAACATGATCCGATATACAAATCCGGCCCTTTAATAGCAACCTTCCATCATTGGCAATAGAGAAATCCGGCCTTTGCGTAATATTGGCTTTAATCTCTAGTAATATTGGATCATTGTCTTGTAACTTGACCAGATCTTCAATTAATGTAGGTTGAGTTAGAACATTGGCTATAAAACAATCTTCCTTCTTCATGTCAATATCTAGCTTCAACTGAGCAAATTGCGAGATGAGATTAGTCATACTAATCATGAGAGTTGATAGCTTTCCCATTAGTTTTCTGCTGAGTGCATCTGCTACAACATTAGCATTGTCAGGATGATATTTGATAGCAAAATCAAAGTCCTTTAAGTATTCCAAACATCTTCTTTGCCTCATATTCAGTTCCTTTTGGGAGAACAAATATTTCTAGACCGTGAATCTTTCTCCGTAAAGGTAGTGACGCCAAATTTTTAAGGCAAATATAATAGCCGCCAACTCTAAATCATGTACGGGATAATTCTTCTCGTAACGCTTCAACTGTCTTGAAAAATAGCAAATTAATTTCCCGTTTTGCATAAGAACGCACCCTAGGCTAATGCCAGATGCATCTGTATAGACTTCAAATCCACCACCCTCAATGGGCAATGATAATAAAGGGGCTGTAGTGAGATGATCCTTAAGAGTTAGGAAACTCTCTTCACAATCCTTTGACCATATAAAATGATTTTCTTTTCTTGTAAGTCTTGTCAAAGGAACAGCAATCTTAGAAAAATCCTTAATAAACCTCCTGTAATACCTAGCCAGACCTAGAAAGCTTCTTACTTCTGACACGGTCGTTGACCGGCTCTAGTTCTTGACTACTTCCACTTTAGAAGGATAAACAACGATACCTTCCTTTGAAATAATGTGACCAAGGAATGAAACTTCCTTGAGCCAGAACTCACATTTACTAAGTTTGGCATAAAGTTTATGTTCTCTTAAAGTCTGCAAGGCTATTTTCAAATGTTCTTCATGTTCCTCCTTTGTCTTGTAGTAAATAAGAATGTCATCAATAAGGACGACCACAAACTGGTCCAGATAAGGCTGGAAAACTTTGTTCATAAGTTGCATAAATGCTGTTGGGGTATTGGTTAACCCAAATGGCATTACAATAAATTCATAATGACCATAACGGCTTCGAAAAGCAGTTTTGAATATGTCTTCATCCTTAATCCTGAGCTAGTGATATCCTGACCTGAGGTCTATCTTGGAGAAGTATTCTGCTCCCGAGAGCTGATCAAAGAGCTCATCAATACGCGGTAACGGATATTTATTCTTAATTGTGAGTTGATTCAGTCGCCGGTAGTCAATACAGTGCATGATCGATCCATCCTTCTTCTTGACAAAAAGAACTGGCGCACCCCAAGGGGATGTGCTAGGTCGAATGAAACCTTTGTCTAATAACTCCTGAAGTTGCCTTTTCAGTTCCTTAAGTTCTGTGGGGGACATCCTATAGGGAGCTATAGTTTGAAGAGCTTGAGAGAGGCCTGCAACAGTCTGTTGCATACCATCCAGTCTACGCGATGAGCCATTATAATGATAAGGTACCTGAGAGAAATAACAAATTGTTAATTCTCATGGAATTTTGAAAAGGGATTAATCTAGAGCTAATTTGCTATCTTATCCCGGGCTCTACCCAATTCTCACATAGGTGGGGAATTTAGTCTTTAGTTCATAGGTACGAATGCTAAAACTTTGGACTTATCCTATGACATGACTTTTCTCCCTAAGTCCTTAGACTTAGGCTCTGATACCAACTTAACGATCACGCTTCGAGCTTTTAATACAGTAGAAGATAATCTCGAGAAACGTGAACAACCGGCATGGTAAGCCTCTTGCAAGCAAGAATAACCAGAGCACAATAACAATCACACAAAGTAATTACTCAATAATTTACTCAAACCTTCACTTTTATTAATAATAAGAATGATTCAAGTACATCAACTATTCAACTTCCTTAAATCTATTTGACTCAAATAAAGAGAAAATTACATGAACTCGATCTAGACATTATTGACTTCCTAAGTCTTCTCTCAATCTTATGTGACTTTCATTCGCTCTCGGACCCATCACTTGAATAACTCGAATCTGAACCCGAACTACTTACATCTCCTGAAAAGATTTAAAAATAGGTAATGAACACACTTGCCCGGTAGGTATCTTCGCATCAACATGAAGGCAATATTAAAGTGATTAGCATTTTTGGCTCTAGAGAATAAAGTAAAATCAGGCGAATGCGATAAATCACGTGAATAAACCAAAGTAACAAGACATAATCAACTTAAGATATAATTGAGCAAGCATGATCAAGCAAGAATGCAATTATGGCCTTTCGTGAACAAGAAGGTAACGAGAATGTACTAGCAAGTCAAGCAAGAATGTACTCTTCACTTATTAACAAGTACTTCCTGAAATTCTGTTGATATTTTCACTTCACGAGCCGTGGATAATTTCACTTATTTATAAAGAAAGTACTCCCAGCACAATGCGACACCAGTAGCATCATACCCCATGGTTTATAATAGTATGTTTCCGACAATCAGCCGAGGGGACTAGCATAGAGCCCTTGAACACAATTAGTGCTCGAACCGCATCTTCAAGTATAAATCAAGCTACTTTCACGTATATAGCAATAAAGTTGGCCACGCATGTAATAAGTTCAATAAGTGTTCAAGACTCAATGTCAATAATAAGAATGCACCAAATATAGATTTATGAGTTCAAGAAATGCATTAATAACTAAGTTATGCCTTGGAGAAAATTCGACAGCATAACGGTACATTCTTTATCTTTCATACTTTATCTTAGATGTCTTTGAATAAGGTTACAAGTCCTAGACTATCATTAATCAATCTAGGATCATAGGAATATAAACCCTTGGGTCAAACCTCGGGTCAATAGCATTCAAGAAACTTAGCGGTCTATAACTGGGCCGCTATATTGATATGGCGGTCTGATATTGGGCCGCTAGAGTGGGATGAATCCTAAAAGAAATCAGTTTGGACTCAAAGAACTTGGCGGTCAGATACTGGACCATTAATGGGCCTTAGCGGTCGAGTATTGAACCGTTACAGGACAGAATTCAAAAAACATCGGTAGTGCTTTCTAGACAATTTGGGCTTTAATGGTATAACCAACTTGACGTCCTAGTGGGAATCCCAGGCTCACGGAGAATTACGGAGGCCTTGAAACAATATTTCTTAGTCCATTGGAAGGAATATCCGAAGGAGAGGTTATCAAGTTCAAGATTATGTTCCTATAGTGCAAAAGTGTAACTAATGGTCATATACTGGAATATATGCCATGTACTTAGAGAAATGACTCTGAGATAAAAAGAGAATCATTAAAACAGTGATCAATGTAAAATCGTGAATCATCTAACTCTGAGAACATGTATTCATTTATAAAACTATATGACTTTGGCATAAATTAGCTTATGTTTTAAAAATAATCCTAAGTAAAATGAAATCACCATTATGAATAAGTATATAAAAATTCAGAGTAGTAAATAACATTAAAACAGGTTAGAACATAGTTAACTAGGCTTACTTATAAGTTAAATGGACTGTTCTTGATTTTATCTCGTGTTGACAGAAAACAGAACACTGACGGTCAATATTAGAACCGTTATAGTAAGTTGGCGGTTTATCGTAAGGCTGCCAGAGGGACTATAACGGTCTATCTATGGTCTGTTAGAGATTTCATAAAAATTGAGTTTACAGAGTGTCTGGCGGTTTATCGTAGGGCCGCTACACAAGGTTTACGGTCAAAGACTAGGGCGCTAGAGAACGTCTGTCAGTAAAACTAAAATAAGAAGAACTATGTCTAAAACACATCATGTCTGGAAATCAACATAGATAAACTTTTCTATCATGATGGAAACGAATATTAGGGTAACAATATGCATATGATTCATGAATTATGACAAAGAGAATTATCTTAGTTCATTAGGGCTAAGAAAGATGCATGGATGTATAGATCCTATTAAAACATAAAATTCTACATACACAATACATAAAATCAAGTGCAACAAGAGGGCTTTTAATCCTATAACGATATTGTAGCCGTTCATGAGATGACCTACCTCTGCTAAGGCTTTTAGGCTTTGAATTTGATGTTGGAAGTCGACCCTTAAGACTGCACTTCCTGTTGTAAATCAGTAACTTCACGTCCTAATATCTCTTGATCCACTTGACCTGATGACGTGAAACTTGGAGGGTACGAAGTAGATACTAAGGGGAACAAAAAGTTCTAAAGGAAGTAATACTAATTACCTCGATTTGGTTGTCTAATCCCTTGATCTTCACCGGACTTTCGCCCAGTTTCCTGGGTCACTAATGTGGAACCCGCAACTTTGTAGGCTTCTATCTCCTTGTGTGCTTGATCTCCTAACACAAAATTTTGAGGGATGTTAGTCCTATCTATTGGGAATAAAAACTTCTAAAGAACTTGCCCAAAATAATATCTCCTTACCTTGATTCCACGCGAGCCAAATGTCAGAGTCGCGCTGGTCAAAACTAGGTCCAATTTATAGGGTTTTAGCTAGGGTTGAGGATTAGAATGATCCTAGAGTCCTTATTAAACCTTAGATCGACTTCTGAGAGTCCTTAAGATATTTACTAGCCTTCCCATCTCGATCCCTAGGTGATAGAACCTTAAAAATATAATCTTTTTGCTCTTTCTTCTACTCACAGAACTGACACAATGTAGTGGTCTAAGACTAGTCCGTCACAAGTCTTTTAGCGGTTTTACAATAGACTGCCAAGGTCATTGAGCGCTGAATTTGAATTGATTCAAACTCTTTTATTCTATTATCCACTTAATTATCTTATTAAAGGGTATTTATCCTTATATTCCGTGAATAAGCTAGTTAATTTTCTAGAATATAGGCCAAACTTCATGGGCTTGGTCCTTTAAAGCTTTTGGGCTTTATTCAAATAGGCTAGGTTAATTGTTCATCATACTTGGGACTTAATAATGACTTATTTAACCCGATATTCATTTATTAATCCATTTTGATCTTTGAAAATTCTCAGAGAATATTTAATAATTCAATAAAATTTTCGGGTCATTACACAAGGCAAGGTTCAAAAGGAGATTCAGCCACGTGGAACTCAGATCCTTCATATCTTTACACGTGGACCTCTAGCGAAGCGCTCGTCTCAAGATTCCCTGGGTGGGAAACGTGGTTCCCACGCGCCCTCTTCTCGCAAAGGCTATAAAAGGGACATGATCCATCAGATCAAAAGATATCAAAAATTTAAGAGAAGATAATAGATAGAGAGAGTAAGCGAGAGCTAAAGACACTGGCAGAGAAAGCACAGAGACGAAGAAGACTTCGAAGATGAAAAGAGCCTGAAGCTGAGAGAATAAATCTAAGGAGAATAGAGTATCATAAGTTTGAGTTTGAGAGAACAGATTTTTGTTATTGACTCGTGGATCAAATCCAGAGTCAATCTACTTCTTGAGAGTGATTTTGTTGTTTCGTTTCTTTCTTTTGTTTTCATTTTTGAAATCTATCAAGCTGTAAGTCAGAGGGTGAGGTTGAATCCTTGGTCAGCGAAGCTATAAAGCTCAGCAGTAGCAAGCTGTGAGGCTCTGCGGTCTGGGATCATTTCCCCGAAGCTGTGGATGAGCGGTGTGTAGGGATATAATCCCCGAAGCTGTGGATCAACGGATTGAAGTTGTGAATCAACAGTAAGCTACACTTAGTCTAAGTGTGGGGTCGATGTAGGTGAAAACCAAACCACCTAAAATCCCGGTGTTCTGTGTGATTGGATTGTGCTTCTGTGTCTTTATAGCTTATGTCTGCTTGGTGCTCGGATGAATGCCTAACAGTGTTTAAGTGATACATGTCTTCACTCGCTATAATTGGTATCTGAGATTGTTGCTAATGCTTCTCATCCAGTAGGTATATCAAAAGGCGTGGTTGAAAGGATAAGCAAAGCTTATCGGGAATTCCACCTCTTGCGTGAGGATTAGTCTCCACCATCGTACTGTACCTAGATGTTTGGCTAACTGCTAAGTGCTGTCATCTGATCTCTTTTAATATTGCTGAAATTTACATCTCTGGATTGAGTTACAGTAGTTTGTTTTTATTCCGCATTGATTTTAACTGCTGTAGATTTCTAAGGGGTAGATCTATTCACCCCCCCTCTAGATCTTAGCGTCCATCTGTCCCAACAGGTGGTATCAGAGCCTAACTCTCCCTTAGGGCCTCACATCCCGGATAGATTAGATATGGATGCTAAAGGTGTAGTCGCTGAGGGTCACTCAACTAGCAAGCCACCATTCTTTAATGGTAGCAATTATGCTTACTTGAAGAATAGGATGTAGGTTTTTCTCCGTGCTAAGGACTATGAGATGTGGAAGGTGGTTAGTAAGGGTCCATTTGATTTACCTCCAGATGAAGAATTCTAGACTAAGGAGCATATCCGAAAGTCCACTCTGAATTGGGAAGCCATTAATGCTATACAATGTGCACTCCATCCCACTGAATTCTCCAGAGTTTCCTCCTGTACCACTGCTAAGGAGATGTGGGATAAGTTAGAGGTCATTTACGAAGGGACATCTCAGGTTAGAGAAACTAAAGCCAATATGTTAGTCTCTGAGTATGAGACTTTCAAAATTAAGCCTGAAGAGTCTATATCTGAGATGTATGCTCGTTTGAATGTGATCACTAATAGCTTGAGAAGTCTAGGAAAGACCTACAGTGAGTATGAAATTGTTAGAAAAATTCTAAGGTCCCTGACACCCATCTGGCATACCAAGGCCACTGTAGTGGAGGAGTCTAGGAACCTTGCCATGAGCACTGTAGATGAGCTTATTGGTTCTCTCATGACATATGAGTTGAACCTCAAGAAAGCTGATGAGTCTGAGAAGAGGAGGAAACCCTTAGCTCTTAAGGTCAACTCTAGCAAAGGGTCATCCAGTGAGTGCAGCTGTCCTAGTTCTGAGGAAGATCAGGATGAGTTTGCTATGATCACCAGGAAGTTCAAGTAATTCTTGAGGAAAGAAGGGAAAGGGCTAAGAAAAAAGTACTTCTCAGGAAAAAGATAGTCCAAACATGAACCTGAACCTGCCAAGAAAACTGATGCCATTGTTTGCTACAATTGCAAGAAAGCAGGACATCTTAAGGCAGACTGCCTAGAGCTCAAGGACAAGTAGCCCAGGTGGAAGAACAAAAGGGGAAAAGCAATGGTTAGCACCTGGAGCGATGAAGAAGAAGGAGGTCAGAGCAGCTCCTCTAATAGTGAGACAGAAGACATGATTTGCTTGATGGCAAAAAGTGATGATGAGGAAATTTCTCCTTTTTAGAATTTTACACAAGATGAATGTGAGAATGCTTATGCTGAAATTTTAGAAAAATATGAAGACATGCGTAGGGATGACATACATTTAAAAAGAAAAATGAATTCATTAGCTAATGATACTTCTCTGTCTGATAAAATTGCCTGTCTACAGATTAAAAATTCAGAATTGAAAAACTCCCTAAATGAAGCTGAATGTAATAAAAGCATGTTAGATGATTTGAAAAAGGAAAATGAGAACTTGCAGAACAATATTGATGAACTTAAAATGAAAATTCATGCCTTTCAGGAAGAAACAAGAATTGCCACTAAAAAATATGATGCCATAAGTGGTGTAAATACTGAACTAAAAAGGACAATAGAAAATCTTGAAAAAGAAAACAAAGACAAACAAAACTCCCTTGAAGGCATGACACAAGGTGCAGAAAATCTGAACACCATCTTGGGAACAAAAGGAAATTTTAGAAAGGAAGATTTGGGTTTCAACCCAACTAATAAGGAGAGGTTTGACATGAGAACTGTCTCCTTTGTGGCAGAAAAGGGGACATTCCAACCCCTAATAAAAATGACTTCTGGGGAGAGTCAAAATAAGAACAAAATGAAATATATTGAGAAAACTAAACCCAGTGCCAAGGACAAGGGCAAAGGGAAGGTATCTAGGGAATCATGCTCATACACTCCCACGCCTCAGACCAAGAGACAGGTTGGGTGTCAAGCTTCTAGAGCTAGAGTCCAGGGAAGCCCCAAAGTCAAAACAGACAAATCTCCACAGAATGGTCGAGGCACCTATCAATTTCCATCTACTTCATCTTGGTATAAGTCCTCTAGGAATCAAGGGCCAAGTAGAAGAACCTCAGGTCAAGGCTACTACAATACTGGTTCTAGCTACCCTACATTTCACAGCAATTATTATCATAACTTTGGAAAGGGAGGTCAAGGTAGCTTCTACATGAGGCCAATGTAGAATCACTTTCAGAACTCACACTCCATTCAAAGGCGTCAGCCCTATATCTGGGATTCCTATATGACTGGGGTTAATAATCTTAGAAGTCAGAACTCTTATAGCTTTATCAACTCCATGCCAAGTCAGTCCAGGATCTATAATTCACCTACTACTCCCAATGTGTACTGGACTAATCACTGCCAAAGGAACTTTCAGAATGACTTCAAAAATAAGAAACAAGCCACACCTAAGAAACAAGCCTCAAAGAATAAAAGTGGAAAGAAAAGGTAGACAAAACTAAATGATAAGAGATCCACAACTGCTATGAAGAAGCCAAATCAAATGTGGATACCAAAATATCTTGTTTCTAGTCTAAATGAGATAAATGCTTTTATGGGACCCAAGAAGCTTTGCGTTCCAAATCATTCCACTTGATTCCATTGTAGTTATGCCTGGCAGCCAATCTCAAAAAATGGTATCTGGATAGTGGCTGTTCCAGGCACATGACCGGAGATAAAGAAAAATTCTGCATGCCAGTGAAGAAAGATGCTGGTCATGTCACTTTTGGAGGTAATACCAAGGGAAGAATCATTGGATCGGGAAAGGTTGGTAAGTGCTCTTCCTGTTAGATTGAAGAAGTTTTGTTAGTTAAATGATTATCATATAATCTTCTGAGCATCAGTCAACTCTGTGATAGAGGCCATAAAGTTATCTTTGACTTTCTTGCATGCACCATCTATGAACCCAATTCTGATTCTGTAAAATTTGTTGGCAAGAGAGTCAATAACATCTATATCGTAGACTTAGATGATGTAGCACATTCTAATCTTTGTCTTAATGTTAATAGGGATGACCTAGCTTATCTATGGCATCGTAGATTAGGTCATGCTAGCTATAGTGTGCTACATAAACTGAATAAACATAGCATGGTAAAAGGACTTCCTAAAATTTCTTTCAAAAATAAAAATAAAATATGTGAGGCATCTACTCAGTGTAAACAAACCAAAAAATCATTTAAATCTAGAACCGAAAACCTATCTTCTAAACCATATGAGCTAATTCACATAGACTTATTTGGACCCACCAGGTCAGTTAGCTTATCTGGAAAAAGATATGGTTTTGTGCTTGTTGATGACTTCTCTAGATTTACTTGGGTCTTTTACTTGTCTCACAAAAATGAAGTTTTTGAAGAATTTCAGGAGTTGTTTTACAAAATAAAACAGACCAATGAGCATGGTATTTTGAACATTTTGTCAGATCATGGTGGTGAGTTTGTCAACTCACATTTTGATGATTTTTGCAGGGAGAATGGTATAACTTACAGGTTCTCCTCACCAAGAACTCCAGAGCAGAATAGAGTGATGGAAAGGAGAAACTGAACATTAGTAGAAATGGCTCGGACTATACTGGTAGAAGGGAACCTACCAAGGAAGTTTTGGGCAGAGGCCATTAACACTTCATGCTACATCATTAATAGAGCCCTGGTAAGACCCACAACTCAAATGACCCCTTATGAAATTCTGAAAGGTAAGAAACCCTCTCTAGCTCATTTCAAGGTTTTCGGTGGTAAATGTTTTGTTCATATAAATTTCAAAAGAGACCTTGATAAGTTTGAACCCAAAAGTGAACCTGGAATATTTCTAGGTTACTCTGATCAGTCTATAGCCTACAGAATCTTCAATCTCAATTCTAAAACTGTAGAAGAGTCTCCTCATGCTGTCTTTGATGAGTCTTCAATTAGAACTGAATCTGATTTATGTAGGGACAAGATTGATGGAGCAATTTTGAAAACCAAAGAAGACCAAAATAAAGAATCCAATGAAGAAGCTGAAGAATCTGAAACTCAGGGGGAGGTAAGTAAGAACTCAGGTAATCAGGTGACTAACCTTAAATTTGTTAGAGACCATCCCCTTGAGAACATAATTGGTAGTCTAAATGACCCACCAAGAACTAGAGCACACTTAAGAATTGAAAATGAATTAAACTCATTTGCTTTAGTATCTCAAGTAGAACCTAAAAACATAGACAGTGCCCTTCAGGATGAACATTCGATTAATGCCATGCATGAAGAACTTAATCAATTTGATAGGAACAAGGTCTTGCACTTAGTTCCTAAACCCTCTCATGGTAACATAATAAGCACTAAATGGGTTTTTCATAATAAATCTGATGAGCAAGGTAAAATTGTTAGAAATAAGGCTAGGTTGGTTGCTCAGGGGTACAACCAAGAGTTTGGTATTGACTTTGAAGAGTCTTTTACCGCTGTAGCTAGGCTAGAAGCTATTAGAATTCTTTTGGCTACTGCATGCAGTCTAGGAATAACCGTACAACAGATGGATGTCAAATCTGCTTTTCTAAATGGTGAAATAAAAGAGGATGTATATGTTAAGCAATCCCCAGGTTTTGAGTGTCTTGAATTTCCCGACCATGTGTATAAACTTGATAAGGCACTTTATGGATTGAAGCAAGCTCCCCAAGCTTGGTATGACAGACTGAGCAAGTTCCTCATAGAAAAAAGATTCTCCAGAGGTAAAGTTGACCAATCATGAATGGCTTCTTCTTCTGCTCTTCTTCTTCTTCTGTTCTTTGCATATTAAGCTCATAAGTCATAAGAGAACCTATCAACTGATCAATAGTCAAGATAGATAAATCTTTGGAGTCCTCCATAACTGTAGCTTTAGTATGCCATGCAGGGGTTAATGACCTAAGGACTTTTCTTGCAAGTTCTTGCTCCGAATACCTTTTCCCTAGGCTTTTTTAACTATTTATCAGCTGAGATAGCCTGGCATACATGTGTGAAACAGATTCATGTTGTTTCATTTTGAATAGTTCATATTCTGAAATTAACATATTTGCTTTTTTTTCTCTCAACTGTGATGTGCCTTCATAAATTACCTCAAGTCTGTCCCACATCTCTTTGGCAGTGGCGCAGGATGAAACTCTAGAAAATTCTGTAAGGTGGAGTTCGCACTGCATCATATTCATTGCTCCCCAATTAAGATTGGACTTTCTGATCTACTCTCTTGTCCATGTGTCTTCATCATCGGGAAGCTCAAAGGGGCCTTTGCTTACCACTCTCCAGATTTCATGATTTCGTGCTTAGGGAAAACCTGCATTCGATTTTCCCAATAATAATAGTCAGAACTATTAAAGTAGGGTGGTCTGGTAACTAAGTGACCTTCAGCAACCTGTCCCCAGGTAGCCATTCCACTATAGAGCTCTTGGTTGTTGGACCAATTGAATTGAGAACCCGCTCTGATACCACGTGTTGTGTAGGTGGAATGGCGGTCTATAGGGGGGGTGAATAGATCTGCCCCCAAATTCAAAAACTATTGCAGACTTATGTGAACAGTTTAAACTATGCGGCTTAAGTGGAAATTAAAGTGTATACTCTATGCATAACAAAGATGGACCTAGGCATGCATCTAGCGAAAGTCACAAGTGAATGCAAACAATCACACGCAAAAGGAGACATGGATTTTTAGGTGGTTCGGCCAGACATCCAGTCTGCCTACGTCCACCCCTCACCAAACCCGGTGAGGCTTCCTTTCACTGACTGACAGCTTGAAAACTCCGTTGACTCACAGCTTGAACACTCCGTTGATTCACAGCTTGCACACTCCGCTGACTCACAGCTTGATTAACCCCATATCCAAGCACCCTAGCTTGATCTGAACACTCCGCTGACGAACATGTTGATTAACAGAACAAAAAGGAAAATGAAATATTGAATAAATGAATGAACATAGATCGAGTGTAGAATTCTTCTGATGATTGGGTATCTCGATCTGTGGATGGAGTTCGTCGAGCTTCTTCTCTAATTCCAGATCTGGGCTGATCTAGTACTGCTACTGATGCTTCTCCTGCTGCTGCTCTTTTGATGCTGCTAATCTTCTATTGTTGCTGATCTTCCACTTTTAGAGGTCGTGCTATAATTCTAGATCTTCTGGCACTTCTCTAGTTTTCTTACTCTCCTTCTTCTTCTTGATCTAGGTCGCGCAAGCCCTTTCTCTCTTCTCCTTCCACGAGATGCAGCTTCTTTCTCTAGCGACCGCGCCCTTTTTAGTTCGCTGCTACCTATATTTTTCAGCCTTCCCGCCACTTATTTTTCAATTTTTGAAGAACACCCAGAATATCTGCTAGTTTAGTTGGAGAACCAGTGGGAAAAGCTACTATTTTCAGCAAAGAAGTTGAAGACTCAGTCTTCTCCTATGCAACAACAAAATCTGATAAAACCCACATTTCTTGGCCCATCGGACCCTCTATGTGGGTGCCATAATGGATCCATGCATTGGGTATCAGATCTAGTAACAATTGGGTTCGTTTTAGGGTTTACAACTCGAATCTCTGGTGAGAGTCGACTCATAGGGCCTTCAGAGTCAAAATCTAGATGATCCCAAAAATACCTTGTTTCTGTCTGCTAGTCAGGGTCGACTCATGGGGGCCTCTGAGTTGACTTCTGCTTCAGTCCAGAACCTGGGTGGTTCTGTCTGCAGTATGTGGTCGACTCTCAGGCAGTTTTGGTCGACTCCTGCACCCCATATGCATGATTTGACCAGTTTTGGAGATCTTGAAGGCTGAACTTCTGTATTTAATGGGGTCCATTCTTCTTCTTTGGCTGGTCCATTTAGTCATCAAAATACCTGCATTGGGAATTTGGAAATCAAACAATTGCAAATTAATCCATTTTTCTTCTTTGGCAGGTCCATTTAGTCATCAAAATACCTGCATTAGGCATTTGGATATCAAACAATTGCAAATTAATTATTATGCCATATAGCTTCTTTATTGATGACCAACTTAGGTTCAATTCAACATATTTCATGTACTTATGGTAAAGACAATGAGATATAGATTGTCATCATCAAAACAAGGGATGCACAATATTCTCCCCCTTTTTGATGATGACAACTGTAGATCATTGTGAACTATGAATGAAAAGCATTCATGATAGATAAGTCATTATGATGAATAAGTCATTGTGAACAGACAAACTAGCTTATGAAACTTTTCAGACTTGGCACTACATTACTCACAATGATTTGACACTCTCTCCCCCTTAAAATCAATCTCTCCTAACTTGATGCTCTTTACGCTCTCTCCCTCTTCATATCTCCCCCTGTATGCAATACAATGATTTGTCACTCTCTCACAATGACTTGACACTCTCTCCCCCTTTGACATCATCAAAACAAGACTGGGGAGTTGAGAGAGTGAGAGACTAGATCAATGCCGGGTATTGAGAAAAAGAAATGAATGAAGCTGTTAGGGATGAGTGGGAACATTGGCATGAATGAAACTATTCATGATTTTTAACATGGTTCATAAGAGAAGTTTCATTTGAGGGTAGAAATTGAGAAACACTCATCAATTTTCTTAAAGGCTAAGGTAAATGACCTTATTGTTGCCAATGGTTCAAGACATATAAGCCTTAAATCTGAAGTTAAAAATCGAGCGCAATTTCATTCTAGCACATATAACAGTGTTAAAACAACATCTTCAAACTAGTTCCGTTCAAGCTCTTTTAATTGTCAAAATGATTTCATTGGATACCTCTAGGAAGGGTTTTCACAAGTATTGAGGTTAAACTTGTGCAAATTTTGATATTTGCCTTGGGTCAACTATTTCACCATTATTCATTTTTTTTTAATTACACGGTCAAGTTCATCACATGCCTTTTTATACGAAGAAACACACTTTTTACAAGCCAGAGTCCCCGGTTACTCAGCATGCCTAACCATCCCGCCTATGTAATCAGGTGGTCACCTTTTTACGTGAGGATACACGTTGATTAGACACCAGTGTCCCCAATTACTCAGTGCACCCAACCACTCTCCCTTACTGTTGAGACAGAGTTAACTTGGCTCATCATGCCAGACATGCCTCAATCGTTATTCAATATAATTTTTTTTCGAAAGAGGCAACAGTTTCTCAGAAGCCAAATCATTGCTCTGCTAAGTTTTTCATGGCTACAGCGTATTCCCTTTTTGGCTTTTTCAAGATACAAGTTTAAAAACAATACTAAGTTAAAACCTTTTAACTAGAGTGGCCTCATTACTATCAAAAATTCAATCTCAAGAGAAGGGGAGGACATAGTTCTCTTAGGCTGATTCAAAACAGTTATATGAACACATGCCGAGATTTTCGTAGGCGTTTAATTTCAAATTTCAGAGGTTTATAGACCCCAAACCATTAACTTATTTCCATGGGTCAATTTTAATAGCTCTCTAAGAAACTAAAAGAGTGTTTGCCCATAGCTTTCCTAGAAATTACGAACCTGTGTTGAAATCAGGTGGGTCGGAAAGCATTCAGAATAAAATTAGTGCAACAGAGATGCAAGAGTGATTACACCAATTGTTGATGGTAGAATGAGGAGTTTTGCAAGGCTTCTTGACATGATGAGAATGGATGCACGAATGATGTTCGGAACAACAGGGACACAAGGATTGGAAATGGGGCTCTAATCAATAAGTCGACTTTCAGAGAATAAAAATTGACATTCAATTGAGAATAATGTAAAAAAAATGATGGTCTGAGCTCCCCCTCAGTCAAATCAGGTGACTCTATATGCATCCATGACATGTAATGCCCCTATTGACCTTCCAAAGCTTTTATTTACATGAATTTTGGACCTTTGGTACTTGGCAGAGGTAAGTCATCTACACATAGTGTGGCTTTTAGACAAGCTTAACCTACCCTTTCACCAATCACCATTTGATATACCACAAGTGTCCATGGTATGAATGCATGACTACTGCACAAGCAAACTCAGATATGAAAATGGATGCATGACTCATGCAGAGTACCTATACCATATGTGTTGCTCCCCCTCACTGTGACATACATTTAACAATTAAAATCAAGATAGTTACAGCAAGATCATGGAATCTGTCAATAGACAAATGCAGTAGTCTTCAAAATATCACAAAGCAATTCATCATGTAGATTTTATCAACTATTTTAGCAGCATCGCAACTTCTTCAACCATGCAGTTTTCAGCAGCAATATTAAAATTTCCAATAGTCCAATACAGTTGAATATAAGTTTCAATTTTGAAGGATTACCTGATTCCACGTGTTGTGCAGGCCAGTTAAGAAGGCAAAAACTTACTTTTCAATCATAAAAAGAGTTTGCATTTGTTCCTCCTTTGACATGCCTTGGATAGCCATTATCATGAAGCCATTGATATGTATGGCTACAAGGCTTAGCTGCAAGCAAATTAAACTGCCAATTTGGGAACCCAAGTAGCTTTGGGTCCCTTTTGAATGTTTAACCTTTCAAGACATGACCATATGTCTTTTGGTATCCACAGCTGCCTTGCTCGCTTTGGATTCTCATTATGCCTGCATGAAGATTTCTCAACAATAGAGGTAAAAGCATTAGAATGGTTCACAAATTCTTGCTTCTTTACAAAATTCTTGTTTCTATTTTTCCAGTAAGCAGAGGGTGATTTGGACTGACCATTTAGCTGGATGACCTGGTCATTGCTGCAACATTTATTACAGAAAAATCTCTTCAAAACAAACAATTCATTATTTTGATTCACCAATTTTGAGCTTCTCTTAGATTTCTTACTTTCCTACCCAAAGAGCCAATGATCTTGGTTCTCCCAGATTGATCTTATGGGCTGTGACTTCTTCCCTGACCTCCACTCTCTTTCTCTGTTCATTAAAGCATGGTATTTATTTCTGTCAGCTTTCTTGGTCGACTTAGAGGGGTGTGTAAGTCGACTCCTGAGTTCCCAGAATTCATCTGGGTTTCTATTTCTGTTCCATGTCGACTCTTGAAGGGGTCTGAGTCGACTCTTGTTCTGCCATGCTCCAGGGGAGCTTCTGGTTCTACCCGTGGTCAACTCAGGATGGGGTCTGAGTCGACTCTTGAATTTTCAGAACTCTTGTTTTCTCACTTGATGGTGGTTAGTTGACTTTGAACCCTGATTTGATAATTTGTTATTGGTTTTTGGGAGATTTTGAATAATTTAAACTTTGGATTTCATGTTTTGTGGGCCAGCTTGATTCATGGAATTTTCACATGGGCTTTTATCATTTGCTTTCACTGTTGCTTAGTTTTTAGTAGAATCACTTGCTTCATCCAATTTTTCTTACCCATACATATCAACAAAAGGTCTCTTTCCTTTTATGTCTTGTCAGCCACGAAGGTGATTGTTTTCCATTGGAATTGCTTTTTGGTTGTTGGGTTGAAGCCTAATCCTTCCTTTTGATAGTTTACTCAGGATCCTAACACTACATTCAGGTTTTCTCTTCCTTTTACAAAATTTTCCAAGGATTCTTGTTTGTCTTTCAATTGTTCTTGAATCTTTTCAATTTCCTTCTGAAGTTGACTATTAACTTCCTTGATGGCAGTATGTTTCTCTTTTGTCAGTCTTGTCTCTTTCTCATAATCTTGCATTTTCAGCTTAAGTTCATCTATTGTTTTCTTCAAACTTTCATTTTCATCTTTTAAATCTTTTGACTCTGATTTTTGCATTCTCATTCTTAGTTCATTAATTTCATCTCTCTGATTTTCATTCTCATCTTCCAGTTCTCTTAGTTCAGATTTGGAAATCTCTAAGTCATGAACTTGTTTCTTCAGATTTGAAACTTCAATTTGCCAGCATGCATTCTTATCAATTGAGGTTGTATCATGAATCATGGCATTCATTTCCTTTTTCAAGGCTTTGTTTTCCTTTCTAACAATATCACATTTATCAACCAATTCACCATATACTTCTTGCCAATCATCTATAGTGAAATGCTCAAATGGAGAAGAGTTTTCACTTACCTCTTACTGACCTATTGCCATAAGACCTAAGTCTTCATTGGTTTCACTGGATGAATTCTTCCCTTCACTTTCCTCTTCGTCACTCCAGGTGCATATCATAGCTTTCTTCTTGTCTTTCCTCTTGGAGTACATTTTCTTCTCATTTTGTGGACATTCAGTTTTGATATGTTTGGGCTTGCTGTAATTGTAACAAACAAGATTCTTAGATTTTTTCTCAGATGATTCAGATTTGAACTTGGATGACTTTCTTACCTGACCCTTTGGATTCTTGAAATTCTTACCTTCTTTCCTTAAGAATTTTTTAAACTTTTTTGTTATCAGAGAAAATTCATCTAGATCTATTTCAGAGCTGGATGACTTACATTCCTCAGAAGATTCAGAGTTAGCCTTCAATCCCAATGGCTTCTTCTTCTTCTATTCTTTGCATATTAAGCTCATATGTCATAAGAGAACCTATCAACTGATCAAAAGTCAAGATAGATAAATCTTTGGAGTCCTCTATGACTGTAGCTTTAGTATGCCATGCAAGGGTTAATGACCCAAGGACTTTTCTTGCAAGTTCTTGCTCCGAATAACTTTTGCCTAGCCTTTTTTAACTATTTATCAGCTGAGATAGCCTGGCATACATGTTTGAAATAGATTCATGTGGTTTCATTTTGAATAGTTCATATTCTGAAATTAACATATTTGCTTTTTTTTCTCTCACCTCTGATGTGCCTTCATAAATTACCTCAAGTCTGTCCCACATCTCTTTGGCACTGGCGCAGGATGAAACTCTGGAAAATTCTGTAGGGTGGAGTTCGCACTGCATGATATTCATTGCTCCCCAATTAAGATTGGACTTTCTGATCTACTCTCTTGTCCATGTGTCTTCATCATCGGGAAGCTCAAAGGGGCCTTTGCTTACCACTCTCCAGATTTCATGATTTTGTGCTCAGAGGAAAACCTGCATTCGATTTTCCCAATAATAATAGTCAGAACCATCAAAGTAGGGTGGTCTGGTAACTAAGTGACCTTCAGCAACCTGCCCCAGGTAGCCATTCCACTATAGAGCTCTTGGTCGTTGGACCAATTGAATTGAGAACCCGCTCTGATACCACGTGTTGTGTAGGTGGAATGGCGGTCTAGAGGGGGGGTGAATAGATCCGCCCCCAAATTCAAAAACTATTGCAGACTTATGTGAACAATTTAAACTATGCGGCTTAAGCGGAAATTAAAGTGTATACTCTATGCATAACAAAGACGGACCTAGGCATGCATCTAGCGAAAGTCACAAGCGAATGCAAACAATCACACGCAAAAGGAGACATGGATTTTTAGGTGGTTCGGCCAGACATCCAGTCTGCCTACGTCCACCCCTCACCAAACCCGATGAGGCTTCCTTGAGGCTTCCTTTCACTGACTGACAGCTTGAAAACTCCATTGACTCACATCTTGAACACTCCGTTGATTCACAGCTTGCACACTCCGCTGACTCACAGCTTGATTAACCCCATATCCAAGCACCCTAGCTTGATCTGAACACTCCGCTGACGAACATGTTGATTACCAGAACAAAAAGGAAAATGAAATATTAAATAAATTAATGAACACAGATCGAGTGTAGAATTCTCCTGATGATTGGGTATCACGATCTGTGGATGGAGTTCGTCGATCTTCTTCTCTAATTCCAGATCTGGGCTGATCTGGTGCTGCTACTGATGCTTCTCCTGCTGCTGCTCTTTTGATGCTGCTAATCTTCTATTGTTGCTGATCTTCCACTTGCAGAGGTCGTGCTGCATCTCTAGATCTCCTGGCGCTTCTCTAGTTTTCTTCCTCTCCTTCTTCTTCTTGATCTAGGTCGCGTAGGCCCTTTCTCTCTTCTCCTTCCCACGAGATGCAGCTTCTTTCTCCAACAACCGCACCCTTTTTAGTTCACTGTTACCTATCTTTTTTCAGCATTCCCGCTACCTATTTTTCAATTTTTGAAGAACATCCAGATTATCTGCTAGTTTAGTTGGAGAACCGATGGGAAAAACTCCTATTTTTCAGCAAAGAAGTTGAAGACTCAGTCTTCTCCTTATGCAACAACAAAATCTGATAAAACCCACACTTCATGGCCCATCTGGACCCTCTATGTGCGTGCCATAATGGATCTATGTCTTGTGTATCGGATCTAGTAACAATTGGGTTCGTTTTAGGGTTTACAACTCGAATCTCCGGTGAGAGTCGACTCATAGGGCCTTCAGAGTTGACTTCTGGATGATCCCAGAAATACCTCATTTCTGTCTGCTAGTCAGAGTCGACTCATGGTGGCCTCTGAGTCAACTTCTGCTTCTGTCCAGAACTTGGGTGGTTCTGTCTGCAGTATGTGGTCGACTCTCAAGCAATTTTGGTAGACTCCTGCACCCCATATGCATGATTTGACCAGTTTTGGAGATCATGAAGGTTGAACTTCTGTATTTAATTGGGTCCATTCTTCTTATTTGGCTGGTCCATTTAGTCATCCAAATACCTGCATTGGGCATTTGGATATCAAACAATTGCAAATTAATCCATTCTTCTTCTTTGGTTGGTCATTTAGTCATCAAAATACCTACATTGGGCATTTGGATATCAAACAATTGCAAATTAATTATTATGCCATATAGCTTCTTTATTGATGACCAGCTTAGGTTCAATTCAACATATTGCATGTACTTATGGTAAAGACAATGAGATATAGATTGTCATCATCAAAACAAGGGATGCACAACAACTACTTCTCGACCTGACATTCAATTCTCAATATGTTTGTGTGTTAGATTTCAAGCATGTCCTAAGGAATCACACTTGATAGCTGTAAAATGGATTTTTAGGTATCTGTCTGGCACCCTAGACTTAGTCGTATGGTATCCTGCTAAGTGCGAGCTGGATCTGATAGCTTACACAGATGCAGACTATGCCGAGTGTAGGATAGATAGGAAAAGTACTAGTGGACATTGTCAATTTTTAGGTGGGTGTCTAGTGTCTTGGGCATCTAAGAAACATCACACTGTCGCCCTATCCACTGCTGAGGCAGAGTATGTGGCAACAGGTAATTGTGCTGCCCAAGTCCTCTAGATTAAATACCAATTAAGTGACTATCTTATCAATCTTGGTTGCATTACAATCTTATGTGATAACACTAGTGCCATTTCCTTAACTAAAAATCTTGTTCACCATTCTAGGACAAAACACATTGAAATCAAACATCACTTTCTTAGAGATGAAGTTAGTAAAAAGGAGATTGAGCTTGAATTCATTGAATCTGAAAAACAAATTATCGACATTTTTACAAAACCACTGGGAAATGAAATATTTAAGTTTTTAAGAAGAGAACTCGGCCTTTGTAAATTTTCTACATGAATGCTCATTAGATTTATGTATCTCCTGAATGCTTCTGATGTAATATGGGTCACTGAATGCCTATTCACTGCACTTCATGGTTGGCCCATAGGTATATCGAATGGATGATTGCGGAAGGACAGAGATTTTCTGTCTGAAAATCCACTCTATGCGTAGAGGCTAGTCCTTCGCCTAGTACCATTGGTCAATTCTCATTTGTCTAGAGTAGGTTAGTGCCCTTATCATACACATCTGAAACCTCATGTACATAGTCAGGGGGAGTTTGTGCATTGTCATATCATCCCTATAATTCAAATTCATGCATTTTAATTTCATACATGTTGATAGGTGGAATTCAGAATAACTCTTTAGTGATTGAACAGATTATTGCTTAATAATGTCGACTTTCAATTCATACTCCTGATCACTGCTATGAAATGTTGACTTTTAGTGCTGACCCTTTTGAAAAATCACTTTTTCTTTCTTGAATCTGACATGATCTATCCTCATCCTTGGCCTTAGTATCTGAACATTTCTTGGAATCCATTTTGAATCTAATCAAATGACAAACTGATAGACATGTTCATTAATCTAAGCTGTTGAAATCAGAAAGGTTCTCTTATAAGTAACAGTAATGTGTTGAGTTATGGTTTTGATGATTGTTGTGATTATTAAGTTATGATTTTGATGATAACTAAACTTAATGTGTGATTAAGTGATGATAACTAAACTTGTGGTTGATTGCTCATGCTCCTGTTATCTATGTATGTTTGAGATGGCAAATGGCAACGGTTACATGGTCTTAATGCTTGGTTTGTATAAGTTGGTTCTACAAGAGGTTTCAAGCCTTTATATGTTTGAACATATGGACTTGAGCTTTGAAATCCTGATCAAATAGTTTGAAACTTGTTTGGTTGATTTTTACGCATACCATACATGCATTTGTCAAAGCAACAAGTGTTCCAATCTTATATGTAAATTGGGTCTCAATGTAAATCACTTCTTGAACTCTAATACATATTTCACATATCATTTTGAGCTTGCATTATGTTGAAACAACTCATGAGAAACTTGCTTGAAAATTGGAATAATGGTACTTATATCTTGCTCAAACGGTTTACAATAAGCTCTTGTTAATTGATTGAAACTGCCAAATGACCAAAGGGGTTTCATACATGTACTTCATGCAATTACCACATGAATTATTGATCAAAGTTCTAATCCTTTTTTCTATGGTTTTGTAGGTCAAAACACTCAACATATATTCCCCAAGATCAAAGGAGTTTGAAGCCTCAGACTTAAATGGGTTGCAATGGAGTTCGGGGGTGAAACCTAAAAGTCTGAAGTTTACTGTAGCTGTAGGTCGACCGCCCCAGGTCGACCGCCAGCAGCGGTCGACCGCCCCAGGTCGATCGAAAATGCCAGGGATCATATTTCTACAGCATTCTCAGTAGCGGTCGACCGCCAACTTCCACAGGTCGACCGCCAGTCCTGAGCCAACATATGTTGACTTTATTTTCCACTTCGAGAAGAGCCATTCTCCATGGATTTCTTTAATCCTAAAGTCACCCAATCACCCACAAAATGTGGATCTGGTCTAGGGGTTGTCCATGGACCATTCAAGGGCTATAAAACATCTCATTGGAGCCATAAACCCTATCTATCCAAGAGGGCTTTAAGGGAGATCAAGAGGGTGCTGTCCAAGGAGGAAGAAGAGAGTATTGTAGCTCCGTGAACAGTACTTCGTGCAACAAGTTCTTCATCTATCTCCAACCCATTCAAGGTACTTCTTAAGCCAACAAGTATCTATGAAGTGAAGAATCAAGCAACCAACAAAGAGAGATCAAGGGTGAGGCTATCAAGAAGCAAGCAAAGATTTCAAGAAGAGATAAAAGGAAGGTTATCCAAGGGAATGAAGAAGAAGAATCAAGCATCATCTTAAGGTACTCTAGCTCCATTTGAAGTCAGCAGTCTCAAAGGAAGAGAACAAGCTCACAAGCATCAAGAAGATACATGGATTTGTCCAAGGAAGAAGGAAGGGTACTGTAGCCATGAATAGTACTCCGTGTAAGAAGATCTACATCAAATACAAGGCCATTCAAGCTGAGTCTCAAGCTATTCAAGTGAAGAAGGAATCAACGCGAACATCCAGAGCACACACTCAGGGGGAGCCTAAATCAGGAGCTTTCTAAACTGTGGTTTATTCATGTTTGTGTTTTGTGCTTTATAGTTTTAGCTTTATGTTTCTTATAAACTGCAAACTCGTGTGTGTGTTGATCGTTGTTGGATCCGTGGTCGTGTGTGTGTGTGTGTGTGTGTCGTACTTGATTCGTGTGTGCATAGGTCTTCTTAGATCTCTATGCGTGTGTGGATTTATCCAGATCTTAGTGTTTGTGTGTGTGGAGTGCTGCACTTGTCGCAGCGTGTGTGTGTCTTGTTGATCCACTTGTTGGATCGTGTTGGAGACTACATCTCCGTATGTGTGTGTGTTTTGGGGCGCATCCCCGTGTGTGTGGGCAGGCGTCGTCCTGCGTGTGTGGTTGGAGCATCGTCTCTGTTTGGGGATTTATCCCCGAGTGAAGCCTCACCGGGTTTGGTGAGGGGTGGACGTAGGATTGCCGTCATTACATCCGAACCACCTTAAAAACCATTGTGCACTATGGTTTGATTTGTGTGGTTTGGTCCTTTTCTTCTACCTCCATTCTAAGTGAGTGTATTTGTTAATTATTGTTACGGATTTATCTACGTATATCTTGCATATTCTATATCTCATCATACAAAGTTTGATAAATCCAATTTGTGTTCAAATAGTTTTGAATCTCATAAAAAGTATTATATCACATATTTTAAAAAGGCCAAAAGTTTCCTTAAAATTTGTAAACACCCAATTCACCCCCCTCTTGGGTGTCATTGATCGCGGGACTTCAATTGGTATCAGAGCCAATGCTCTATTTTTTTATAGATCTAACGATCTAGAGTGATCCAGATCAATGACTACCATTATGTATACTTTGAATTCTCCACCGGTGTTTGATGGTTGCAATTTCGATTTGTGGTTAGGTAGAATGTGCAGTCTTGTCAACTCATATGACCCTAAGCTATGGAAGCTTGTTTCATATGGTCCTTATGAGTTGTCTAAGGACAAAAATGTCTGGACTGAAAATCAAAAGCTTAAACATGATCAAAATTGTTTGGTGTTAAAGTTGCTAACTGCTGCAGTTGATTCTAATTATTTCCCCTTTGTTTCCCATTGCAGATCCGCAAAGGATATCTTGGATGGCCTAACCAAAATTCGGGAAGAGGATGGAGACCAATGTCTTGTGGTAGGGACGAGTGAACAAAGGAGTGATCAGCCAAGTGGATCAAGCTCATCAAGTGGATCAAGCTCAAAGGTAAATTCTGATTCTGATAATGAAGATGAATTTAGCTATGAAGATTTGTTGAATGCATATGATGAGTTTGCTGAAAAGTACAAGGAAGTTAAGTCTGAAAATAAAAAATTGAAAATCAAATCTGAACATGCTTTTCTTGAGAATGCTTCTTGTGATAAATGCTCGAAACTTGAAAAGGAGATTAGTGTTTTGTTAATTCAGAACTCCTTACTTGAAAGCAATGTGAAAAATCTTAAAAACTTTAAAAAGAAAGTTCTTCATGTAATAAATGCTTGGAATTCAAAACGAAAAATGAATCTCTTATGACTGACATCAAAAACCATGAAGAAGTCATTTCATGCATGAGAAAAGAAAATGAAAGATTGAAACAGTTGAATAATGTCATTTTTGAAAGATTGCTTATTTTTGAAAAAGGAAAAAGTTTGCTTGTTGATGAATGTGAAAATGTGCATGTGTTGGAACAAGAAGTGGAAAACCACAAAACCATCAATACACATTTGAATGAAAAAATCAATTCTTGTGAAAATGTGATTGTTTTCTATGAATTGCACATTTCATCACTTGAAAAAGAAATCTCTGACTTGAATGTTTTATTGTCTAGATTTGTGGATGGTCAAAATAACCTGGACAAATTGCTAGGAATAAAAGTAAACTTTCAAAGAGAGGGGCTAGGCTATAATCCTGTGAACAAAAAGAAGTTTGAAAATAAAGTTTATACATCCTTTGTGCACAATTCAAACATAGCCAGCACATCAAATGAGAATCTAAAAAAGGGAAATCATGTTGCACACACACATGGATCCACAAAGAAAATTAATTTGCATCAAAAATCTAAAAATGCTGCTAGTACACCCATGCATGTTGAACATACTTCTGCCACACACACACAACCACTTAGAAAGAAACTCTCATATTTTTACTATGGTAAATCTGGACATGCCATGCATGATTGTTTCATTATGAAGAATGATGATTTGAGAGCATGCAAGAAAATGAATATTTTCAAAAATGTAAAAAAGGTTTCATTTGGGAGAAATGGATTTGAGAATTCTTATGTTCATGTTAAAAGACCACATGAAAAAATGGCTTCTGTGCGTTGTTTCTATTGTGATGAATCTGGGCATACTAAGCATGATTGTGAGTTGATGCATGGTTGCCCTTTGATGAAAAATGATAATTTGAATACTGTCAAAAAGTGGAAACCATGTGCAAATCTTGCTACTAACCCACAAGAACCCAAAAGGATTTGGGTACCTAAGAATGGCAAATGAGAAATCTATTTTACAGGTGTGCCTTGGGAATGTAAAGCATGAAATCTGTTTTCATCAAGAAGGTAAGGCACACAGGTCAAGTGGCATAAGTCAGGTTGGAAGAAAAATCAAAAATTGAATTTGAAGATCAGGTTATATCCCTCCTACCTTTGTAGTGACTCTGTCATGTTTTAACTCACTTTGTGTCATATAGTCATGTAATCTTGCATATGTCTGCACATGCATTTCATTCATAGTTGTTTGCATATTTGTGCGCATATCACTTGTCATATAGTATCTTATTGTAGGAGAGCTTGAAGATTCTTCAGATCATGATTTCACTACATATATTGAGTTTGCATACACTTTCATGTACTGTCTTGCATAAATTGAATATTGTGAATTCATGTCATAATGCATAGCAATCCTCCTACCTTCACCACCCTTGATTACATAGTATATCAAATGGTGACATGTGGAAGGGCAGATTACGCTTGTCTGAAAGCTATCACTACGCGTGAGGTGATCTTCAGATCTAAGTTCTCCGTCCGGTACTATGAGTCAATAAGTCACAGGCTGCACATGGCATTAGATTTTTACTGAGCATATCACAGTCATGCACACATTGAGGGGGAGTCATCAGATTCGTCATATGGGCTTTATGTTTAAGTTCACACATGAGTCATGCATTGCATCTAGAGCTATCTGGGGCATGTTGGTTGTTAAAATAATTTATCATGCCATTGTCAATAAATTTGAATCGAAATTGACAACTCAAGTCCTCTTGTCCTTGGATGCAGATTACACTCCCAAAATCAAATGATGCAGGGCTAGTCATGGCCAAGCTTGATTCAATGAAAGGAATACCTTGCAAGGATGAAAATGATGAGAACCCTATCAATTTGCTACAAGAAGATGTGATACTTTGTGTAGAACAATCTCCAGGATCGACTTAAGCACAAGCTGGTGAAAGTCCTTGTACGTGCTAAAGCAAGTATCCAGGGCATGGTATGAAAAGCCCGCATCTTTTTATTGAGAACATGTTAAATAGGTAAAGTTGATCAACCATTTTTCATGAGAAAATCAGGTAAAGTCTTTTTAGTGGTTCATGCATATGTGATTAATACCATCTCTGGAACTACTAATAATGCTTTATATGATTATTTTGCATGGATTGTGTAAGTATATTTTAAAAAAAATCTCAATGAGTACATTGAATTTCACTCTTCTTTGGATTGCAGGTGGAAGGCTTGGAAGAAAATAGATTCACAAGGTAAAGGTAAGAAAGCAAAATCTGAAATATCAACTCTCGTGAGGTTGGTGATTTTAGTGATTGAAGGCTTCCAATCTTGTCTCTTGAATTAAGGTAATTCAACCTTGTCAATTCATGCAACGGCCATCTTTGTCACTTGGTGACACTCTCAAGTGACATGTATTGATTCTAAAAACTTGAATTGTCATTTATCAGCATGTTGTGATGAATGTGCCTAATTGATTGAATCAAATTGAAAATCTTGAAGGATGTGTATGAAGTGGTTGCACATTGAATATTCTCAATTTGAATTGCATGATCACACTTGAATTGAATTACATATCTGGTATATCAAATGTCGTCTGTGAAAAAGTGGATTATGTCCACTTGGAAGTATTCCCTATGCGTTGAGCTGGGTCTTCGGACTAAAATCTCCGCCTAGTACCAGATCTTGAAAATTGGGATTGGTTGATGTGTAAATGAATTCTTGAGTTGTGATTAAATGATTCATGCATTTGGCTGTTGAATGAATTCTCATTTCAAAACTTGTGAAATGCTCTTGAAAATCTATTTTTGAACAATTCTAAAAATTGGGTTGCATTGCTTAATTTTGAGCATTTATGCACCTTTTTTCATAAAGGCCATGCCATGAAAAATGTTGTTGACACATTAATATAATGTGAATGCTCCAATGGGAATTTGCCTCTAGGTTTGAAGATCAAGCCCTCCTATACTATATTTGCATCTTGCATCACATGCTCATCTAGACATAGGTTGTACGCATTAGAATGAATTCATGCATTAGCTGAAGTTAGTTCATTCATTTGGTATCAGAAGTTTTGCACCACATTGCATTCTATCTTGGCATGTTCCATTTCATTACTATATGATCAAGTTGCATTGCATCGGAACTCATGTATTAGTCGCACTTTGTTCATTCAGTTAGCATCCATTTAATTGGTATCAAATTATCCATTCAATTGGTATCAAATTGACATCACATTGCTCGCATGCATGTCATAGTGTATTTGCATAAACTCCCAATGTATGCGTGTATGCTATTATATGTTATTCAACCCCATCCTTTGGCATTTCTATGACCTTATATCTTCTTGATAAATAATGTTGCAGTTGAGTCATTTTTGGAGTGTCTCATGTCGTACACTCTGGGGGAGTTCATATCTCATAAGTGCATCTATTTAGGAGTAGTTGCATTATTATGTATTCATGATATTTTCGGTATACATGCTGAATCAAATTCGCACACTTCATGCACAAAATGTGAAAATGAGTGTTAAAGATAAGAATATATGAATTTCTTTTCAACACTCTTGAGATATCAAACTTACTGCATGTATGATGAAGAGACAGTTGAGGAAAAAGCTGCCTACCCATCTTTGTTGAAAAAGCTAAGATGAAAATGAAAGATAGAGCAATGCTTGGTCTCACTGAGTAAACTGGGCACATGTCACCTGAGATGTGATGTTGTTCATATCTGAAAAGTGTTGACTAGTATCTCTATTCAAAATGAGGTGAAATGGTTCAGTATTCTATGTAACCGGGGATTCTGGCATGAGCTCCATGCATCTACTCGCGTAAAAAGGAATCATTTTGAACCTGATCTGTGACGACCCGAGGATCCGAGTACCGGAAAGGAACCGGCGCGTCTCAAATCTCGGCCCGCCAACCCACGAGTCTGAAGACTCGGAAGGGTAGAAAAGAGTGGTGTGGGGGCACAAGAGAAGCTGCAACGACCACAGAGATAGCACAATAATCTAGAATAAAATGCACAGAATAATATAAATAAATAAACTGCTACAAGGTCAACAGTGTCACATGTCCAAAAGAAAGTACAGTCAACAGGAAAGAAAAGTACAACTACACGGGGCATCCCCCGGAGTACAGCTACACGGGGCATCCCCCGGCTCTGGCAGACTGGCGACTAACCCTGGCTAGAAGAACTACGCTGAAACTCTGCCGCGCCTCCCGTCGATCCCACCTCACCTGAAGAGCAGGGGTGAGCCTCATCTCATTGGCCCAGTAGGGATCCCGCGAATCCCCACCTCGCACGGAAAATGAGAAAGAAGAAGACAACCCTACCAAACAAGAGTACGGTAGAACTGACAAGCTAAAGTAAATAAATAGAAAAAAGCCGTCTACTCTAACAGTACCGTACTACGGAACCTCGGTCCAACAAAACATGAGTCCATGCCTGCCAGCGAATAGGAGCACCACCCACTAGAAGAACGATCGGATGCGTCCCCTGACGTCTTATACCGCGTCACAAGTGTTCAGCTACAACGCCCCAGGCGCGAGCCTCAGACACGCTCCGTAACCAGAAGTAACTGCAAAACAAGGACTAGCTGAGGTCACGCTTGTCAGTGCGGGTCCGAACCCTCAGTCTCGTGTGCACACTCAGACCGTACGCCCTAGGCCTGTCCTCTAGCTGGTATTTCCCCCTAAACCTGGACTCGGAAGTACGCGGGGGCCCTGCGGTAACCAGCCTACTCACCGCCTCTCTCGGGTACGCCGCTCAGCCACTCCCAGGTGAGCCAGCACACGCGTGCCGTGGGAAAGCTACGACTAGTGGTAGGGTCACTGGAAGTAAGGACTAATCCACGGAAACCACCGACCAAACACTAGCACAGACTCTCGATGACCATACGGTAAGTACGGATGCCGGGGACTCATATGAGGTCCGACCGTCCGTACTTACCGTATGGTCGGACCTCATATGAGTCCCCGGCATCCGTACTTACCGTATGGTCATCGAGAGTCTGTGCTAGTGTTTGGTCGGTGGTTTCCGTGGATTAGTCCTTACTTCCAGTGACCCTACCACTAGTCGTAGCTTTCCCACGGCACGCGTGTGCTGGCTCGCCTGGGAGTGGCTGAGCGGCGTACCCGAGAGAGGCGGTGAGTAGGCTGGTTATCGCAGGGCCCCCGCGTACTTTCGAGTCCGAGTTTAGGGGGAAATACCAGCTAGAGGACAGGCCTAGGGCGTACGGTCTGAGTGTGCACACGAGGCTGAGGGTTCGGACCCGCGCTGACGAGCGTGACCTCAGCTAGTCCTTGTTTTGCAGTTACTTCTGGTTACTGAGCGTGTCTGAGGCTCGCGCATGGGGCGTTGTAGCTGGACACTTGTGACGCGGTATAAGGCGTCAGGGGATGCATCCGGTCGTTCTTCTAGTGGGTGGTGCTCCTGTTCACTGGAGGCATGGACTCGTGTTTTGTTGGACCGAGGTTCCGTAGTACGGTACTGTTAGAGTAGACGGCTTTTTTCCGTTTATTTACTTTAGCTTGTCGGTTCTACCGTACTCTTGTTTGGTAGGGTTGTCTTCTTCTTTCTCGTTTTCCGTGCGAGGTGGGGATTCGCGGGATCCCTACTGGGCCAATGAGATGAGGCTCAGTCCTGCTCTTCAGGTGAGGCGGGATCGACGGGAGGCGCGACCGAGTTTCAGCGTGGTTCTTCTAGCCAGGGTTAGTTTCCAGTCTGCCAGAGCCGGGGGATGCCCCGTGTAGTTGTACTCCGGGGGATGCCCCGTGTAGTTGTACTTTTCTTTCCTGTTGACTGTACTTTCGTTTGGACATGTGACACTGTAGACCTTGTAGCAGTTTATTTATTTATATTATTCTGTGCATTTTATTCTAGATTATTGTGCTATCTCTGTGGTCGTTGCAGCTTCTCTTGTGCACACCACTCCTTTCTACCCTTCCGAGTCTTCAGACTTGTGGGTTGGCGGGCCGAGATTTGAGACGCGTCGGTTCCTTTCCGGTACTCGGATCCTCGGGTCATCACAGTTGGTATCAGAGCGTAGGTTGTGGAGGTGCATCGAACTTGGAACAAATTGCAGTGGTCCAGAAGGTCCTTGAATATCCTGTACAGTCGGCGACTGGCTTAGGGTCATGTGTTTTATTGATTTCCGGTTGCTTTTCTTTGATGCCAGGTGTGTTATGGCGCCACGGAGGAGGACTCGTGCCCAGCAGGGAGAGTCTAGTGGTGGTCCAGAGGAGCAGAGCAGGGCTTCAGTTTCCGAGGGTGTATCTGGAGATGCGAGAGCTCCAGGGATGGACGACTTCTTTCGAGGCATGTTTGAGTATGTGTTTCAGCGGCAGCAGGGAGGTCAGCAGCAGGGAGATCATCAGCAGCAGGGTGGCGATGCTGGTGAGGACCGGGCTCGTGGTGGTCATGGTCGTGTACTGAAGGAGTTTTTGCTGTTCCAGCCTCCTTCTTTCAGTACTGGGCAGTCAGATCCTGAGGTGGCCAGAGAGTGGCTGGATGATGTTCAGCGGATTTTCAGTGCGATGGAGTGTCCCGAGGAGGAGAAGGTGGCGCTGGCTACTCATCGTCATCAGGGATCGGCCCGTACTTGGTGGACGTCAGAGTGGGGTTCAGCGTTCCGATCTCGTCCTCTTCGACAGATTACTTGGCAGGAGTTTGTCACGGCTTTCGAGCGTGCCTTCTGCCCGTCTTTTGTCAGGTCGCAGAGGTTGCGTGAGTTTATGGAGTTGACTCATGGTGACATGACGGTGATGCAGTACCGTGCCAGGTTTATCGAGTTGGGCCGTTATGCTCCTCATATCATGGCAGATGAGGAGGTCAGGACCGATCAGTCTATGGGTGATTTGAGGCTGGAGTTGAGGCATCATCTTCTTGCGTCAGGATTGACCACTTTGGATGCGGCGTGCAAGGCAGCATCGGCACTGGAGAGAGATTTGCAGAAGGTTCGAGGGTAGGGCAGTTCTAGTCAGGTGCAGGCAGGTTTTGGCCAGCCGTCAGAAGTGCAGCAGCAGAGTACCGTCCAGCTCTCGGCAGGTGGTTCAGTGGCGACGCAGTCTATGGCTCCTGTGCCAGAGTCTTCGTCCTTTGGCTCGAGGCTCAAGAAGTTAGTCAAGGAGGTGGGCCTCGGCGAGAGACGCCGGGGTAAGAAGGGGCAGTCACAGCAGGAGTCGTCGGCCAGTGATCAGCAGTCCGTGGCTTTGCAGCGTCAGGGTTCGGTGTCAGGTGCTCGGGGCGGTTGTCCCAAGTGCGGTGGTTCTCATCCAGGCAGACCGTGTTCGGCGCCCGTGATTTGCTTCAGGTGCGACCAGCCAGGGCACATGGCACGTGATTGTCCGGAGAGACCACGCCAGCCGCACGAGTTTCAACAGCAGGAGCAACAGTTTCGGCCCCAGCAGTCATCAGCACAGCCGCAGTAGTACCATCAGCAGGGACAGTTTCCTCAGTTGTCACAGTCAGCTACTGTGGGGAGGCAGAGATCCCGAGGCAGAGTGACTCACATGACCAGGGCGGAGGCTGAGGCATCGCATTTGGTGGAAGGTACTCTTTCGATTTTGGGTTGTGCGGCTCGTGTTTTGTTTGATTCAGGTGCTTCTCATTCGTTCATCTCGGAGGATTTTGCCCAGAGCGTGGAGGACCCGGTGACCGAGGTGTCCTGTGACTTGGTAGTAGAGTTGCCTACCGGTGACTTCATGATCACCCCGTACTGCTTTGAGAAGGTACCTGTGTGGGTGGAAGGGCAGAACTTGCCAGCTAGACTCTACGCGTTACCGCTTCAGGACTTTGATGTGATTTTGGGCATGGATTGGCTCGAGGTTCATCATGCTTTGGTAGATTGCGGCTCGAAGAAGGTCTACTTCCGACAGCTTCGTGGGCCCACCTTCTATTTCCAAGGTATTTGGTCTTCCTCTTCCCGTTCGGCTATCCGTGCGCGTCGTTTGCTTGATGCAGGTTGTCAGGGCTTTCTCGCATCCGTGGTTTTGGTCGAGCGGTAGGGTCCTGAGGTAGAGGATGTTCCTGTCGTGTGCGAGTTCCCCGACGTTTTTCCTGAGGAGCTACCAGGGTTGCCACCGCAGCGAGAGATTGATTTCGTGATTGAGGTGGTGCCGGGCACGGCGCTTATGTCGAGGGCCCCTTATCGGATGGTGCCTGCCGAGTTGCGAGAGCTGAAGGCGCAATTACAGGAGTTGCTGGCCAAGGGGTATATTCATCCTAGTTATTCCCCGGGGGATGCCCCGTGTAGTTGTACTCTGGGGGATGCCCCGTGTAGTTATACTTTTCTTTCCTGTTGACTGTACTTTCTTTTGGACATGTGACACTGTGGACCTTGTAGCAGTTTATTTATTTATATTATTTTATGCATTTTATTCTAGATTATTGTGCTATCTCTGTGGTCGTTGCTGCTTCTCTTGTGCCCCCACACCACTCCTTTCTACCCTTCCGAGTCTTCGGACTCGTGGGTTGGCGGGCCGAGATTTGAGACGCGCCGGTTCCTTTCCGGTACTCGGATCCTCGGGTCGTCACATGATCACTCTTGAAAAATTCTGACACTCATGTGATACTGGTTAAGTTAAAAAAAAATGATGGTGAAAACTCATTGTGGTAGAGCGTAGCCTCCAATACACTGTTCTCAAAATAAAAGTGCAGTCTGTAAAATATCTCCTTGTGTTGATCTGAAAATCTAAATATCTATATTACAACTATCATTTTTCATGTTACTCACTTACACAACTGAAAATTTGATTTAATATATATTCATAAAATTGATTGACTGCTTTAGTAATTACATGAGTCTCCTATATGATTGCACAATCTCCCATGTGCTACACATGTGCATTCCGGTTAGCATGACTCTCTTACATCTTTCTTATACTCATTCCATGTTTATATATGTACGGGGGAGATTGCATGTATATTTTTATGTAACTGTTTGGTTGCATTGTGTGCACTTCATGAGTCACCATTTGCATGTGTTGCATTTCATACATTTCAAACCAAAATATAAAAATCATAAATTTTGAAAATCAAAGAAAATCCTTTTGATATGCCCTCCTGCTCTTATATGTTGTGAAAATCTGACATGGGATTAAGCTCGTGTATGCTATCATGCTGAACACCTCATCCTGTGAACATCTTCCTCCACTGGTTCATATCCTTGAGGCCAATCACCACCTTCAATTGGTATCGATACATGCTTGACTGTATTTGCTTTGGATGGTTTCATGTTGATTTGTGAGAATAATCACCAATTGGTTTCTTCTAATTTGAATCATATTGCTTTGTTCATCCATGATTTACCCTTGCTTCCTCTGATTTGATAAGATAGGCTATTAATGTTTCAAAGGGAGATAAGCTTATTGATATTGTTGATCATGTCACAGGGGGAGAAAGATTTGTATTATCCGCTTTTTGATTATGTCAAAGGGGGAGAAAAATTGATGATTGCGTGTGACAAGGGAAGGGGAGAAGAACATATGTGCTATTCTTTTGTATCCACTCTGGTGTATCATCACTAATAAGCTGCTCTTCAAGTTTGTCATCATCAATAAGTTTATCATCATCAAAAAGGGGGAGATTGTTGAGTTATGGTTTTGATGATTGTTGTGATTATTAAGTTATGGTTTTGATGATAACTAAACTTAATATGTGATTAAGTGATGATAACTAAACTTGTGGTTGATTGCTCATGCTCCTGTTATGTATGTATGTTTGAGATGGCAAATGGCAACGGTTACATGGTCTTAATGCTTGGTTTGTATATGTTGGTTCTACAAGAGGTTTCAAGCCTTTATATGTTTGAACATATGGACTTGAGCTTTGAAATCCTGATCAAATAGTTTGAAACTTGTTTGGTTGATTTTTACGCATACCATACATGCATTTGTCAAAGCAACAAGTGTTCCAATCTTATATGTGAAATTGGGTCTCAATGTAAATCACTTCTTGAACTCTAATACATATTTCACATATCATTTTGAGCTTGCATTATGTTGAAACAACTCATGAGAAACTTGCTTGAAAATTAGAATAATGGTACTAATATCTTGCTCAAACGGTTTACAATAAGCTCTTGTTAATTGATTGAAACTGCCAAATGACCAAAGGGGTTTCATACATGTACTTCATGCAATTACCACATGAATTATTGATCAAAGTTCTAATCCTTTTTTCTATGATTTTGTAGGTCAAAACACTCAACATATATTCCCCAAGATCAAAGGAGTTTGAAGCCTCAGACTTAAATGGGTTGTAATGGAGTTCGGGGGTGAAACCTAAAAGTCTGAAGTTTACTCTAGCTGTAGGTCGACCGCCAGCAGCAGTCGACCGCCCCAGGTTGACCGAAAATGCCAGGGATCATATTTCTATAGGATTCTCAGTAGCGGTCGACCGCCAACTTCCACAGGTCGACCGCCAGTCCCGAGCCAACATATGTTGACTTTGTTTTCCACTTCGAGAAGAGCCATTCTCCATGGATTTCTTTAATCCTAAAGTCACCCAATCACCCACAAAATGTGGATCTGGTCTAGGGGTTGTCCATGGACCATTCAAGGGCTATAAAACATCTCATTGGAGCCATAAACCCTATCTATCCAAGGGGCCTTCAAGGGAGATCAAGAGGGTGCTGTCCAAGGAGGAAGAAGAGAGTATTGTAGCTCCCTAAACAGTACTTTGTGTAGCAAGTTCTTCATCTATCTCCAACCCATTCAAGGTACTTCTTAAGCCAACAAGCATCTATGAGGTGAAGAATCAAGCAAGCAACAAAGAGAGATCAAGGGTGAGGCTATCAAGAAGCAAGCAAGGATTTCAAGAAGAGATAAAAGGAAGGTTATCTAAGGGAAGAAGAAGAAAGATGCTACAAGGAAGAAGGAGCCATTCAAGCATCATCTTAAGGTACTCTAGCTCCATTTGAAGTCAGCAGTCTCAAAGGAAGAGAACAAGCTCACAAGCATCAAGAAGATACATGGATTTGTCCAAGGAAGAAGGAAGGGTACTGTAGCCGTGAACAGTACTCCGTGTAAGAAGATCTACATCAAATACAAGGCCATTCAAGCTGATTCTCAAGCTATTCAAGTGAAGAAGGAATCAACGCGAACATCCAGATCACACACTCAGGGGGAGCCTAAATCAGGAGCTTTCTAAACTGTGGTTTATTCATGTTTGTGTTTTGTACTTTATAGTTTTAGATTTGTGTTTCTTATAAACTGCAAACTCGTGTGTGTGTGGATCGTTGTTGGATCTGTGGTCGTGTGTGTGTGTGTGTCGTACTTGATTCGTGTGTGCATAGGTCTTCTTAGATCTCTGTGTGTGTGTGGATTTATCCAGATCTTAGTGTTTGTGTGTGTGGAGTGCTGCACTTGTCGCAGTGTGTGTGTGTCTTGTTGATCCGCTTATTGGATCGTGTTGGAGACTACATCTCCGTATGTGTGTGTGTTTTGGGGCGAGTCCCTGTGTGTGTGGGCAGGCGTCGTCCTGCGTGTGTGGTTGGAGCGTCGTCTCCGTTTGGGGATTTATCCCCGAGTGAAGCCTCACCGGGTTTGATGAGGGGTGGACGTAGGATTGCCGTCATTGCATCCAAACCACCTTAAAAACCGTTGTGCACTATGGTTTGATTTGTGTGGTTTGGTCCTTTTCTTCTACCTCCATTCTAAGTGAGTGTATTTGTTAATTGTTGTTATGGATTTATCTACGCATATCTTGCATATTCTATATCTCATCATACAAAGTTTGATAAATCCAATTTGTCTTCAAATAGTTTTAAATCTCATAATTAGCATTCTATCACATATTTTAAAAAGGCCAAAAGTTTCCTTAAAATTTGTAAACACCCAATTCACCCCCCTCTTAGGTGTCATTGATCGCGGGACTTCATAATGAACCCTGAATGAATTGTTGGTTTAAATTTTATGATCTTTAGAGACTAAAAAGCAAACTTAATGAAGAAAGTCTGTGGAATACTTGTTAATAGTTCTTAACCATTTCATGCATGTCATGTCTAGTTGAGTATTGCAAAATCTTAATCTATCTAGACTCAGGCTAAATTGGTTGAGAGAACATGAAAATACGTGTTGTTCTTAAACAACATTCTCTGAAAATCAAATGGTCAGATGTGTCAAAATGATTAATCATATACTCTAAAGGCAGAGCACTGATTGAATGCATTGAGAAACTGGGTACTTCGTCAATGAAATGGAGAAAAACCCATGTCATGAAGTACCTCAATTTATCTCTGTTCAGAAAATAAAAGGTTAGTTCTACTGAGTAACTAGGGGTATTGGCATCTGATAAACGTGTACCCTCACGCAAAAAGGTGGAAACTATACCTGAGATAGAATAGTGGATCTTATCGAGTAACTAGGGGTACTAGCGTCTGATAAACGTGTACTCGTATGTAAAAAGTCTAGATCATACTTGACTATTCTAATGTAGTAAAGAAAAGGAATATATGAAATTATCTCTGCTCCTCTGAAGATTAATTCAGAACTGTGAAGGTTGTTTAATCTCAATACATGTACTAGTCAATCCAGATGATGCCTTGAGGCTCAGATAAATAAGATGATATAAGACAAAAGCTGACATGTCTCATGTGCTCTTGGTTCATTACTATTAAGAACTTGTACAGACTGGTCCTCACAGAGTGGTGTCTCTAGTCTCTCACTTTCATATTCTTTAAACCACATAAGTTCAGAGATGAACAATATGCACTCTTATAATAGAAGCATATGTGCTTTACTTGCTTGATTTCTGAAACGCTTACATAGTTTGTCACATCAGCTTTATCCTTAAAAATGACACTCATCATTATATCTTCATGTTTATCCTTTCTGCTAATGGCAAAGGGGGAGAGAGTTTGATGTTGTTGGAGAGAATTTGATGGGGATAGTTTTTCATTGCATTGGTTGTGCATTGCATGTGCATTGCATTTGCATCTTGCTGAGAGCACAAGTCTAGATTCTTAATAAAATTAATGTTGACATCAAATGTAAATGTGTTGCCATCATCAAAAAGGGGAAGAATGTTGTGGGAGTTTGTGTGGTACAATACATTTCATGTCTTGTCTGCTCTGTCTTAATTCACTGAAGTTAATTTCCTATTTTGTTTTGATGATTGGCAACTACACATTTTATTTTTCAGACCTTGGATTTTGATAAACAATGACTTTCAACACTGATTAGCAATCTATAGCTTCATGCATGTGCATTGCACATTAAGGTCGGTGCATGATAGGTTGTGTTCATAATAAAGGTCGATGCAAACTACATGGTAAGCTAGTGCTAGGTCGGTTCATGTTTGCGTCATCTGCATATAAGGTCGATGCACCTTCTTGCTTATTTTAAAGAAGGTCAGTGCACATTTTGTTCTTCTGTATTTAAGGTCAGTGCAGATTATATCATGCGTATCTAAGGTCGGTGCATATCGACCTTGGTCATTGATAGGGTCGGTGCATGTCTGCATTGTGCTTACACATAGTCGGTGTAGGTTTTGCATATTACTTGCATATAGTCGGTGCATGTTTCTATAGAAACACATATAAGTCGGTGTAGGTTTTGCTATGAGCATATAAGGTCAGTGCAGGTTTTTACCTTATGCTAAGTAAGGTCAGTGCACATCCTATATAAGGCAGAATAAGTCGGTGCATGCATTGTCTTATGCATGTAAGAAATCAGTGCATTATTTGCCTTATGAATATAGAGGTCAGTGCATCTTTCTACTGAGATATACAACGTCAGTGCATCTTTATATTTCTACGCATAGTAGGCCTGTGCATATTCTGATCGGCCAGCACATA
The DNA here is from genome assembly GCA_022559845.1 of Amorphophallus konjac. Lineage (NCBI taxonomy): Eukaryota > Viridiplantae > Streptophyta > Magnoliopsida > Alismatales > Araceae > Amorphophallus > Amorphophallus konjac. The sequence goes on along the minus strand of CM040122.1, from coordinate 298,628,391 downwards.
GGTCTGAGCATATTACTGCTCCTTCATAGAAGGTCGATGCACACTTAGATGGTCGGCTTACTTAGGGTCGGTACACACTTAGTTGTTCAGCATGTAACTTCAGTGCACATTACTGTGTTGCATACATAGAGTCGATGCTAGCAGCATTCCCATTGGATTAAAAGCTAATACTATTGTTTGTTTGCCAGGTCAGTTATATGGTCGAACATATGATGGGCACACTGACAACCTGCGAACTTGACTCACGAGGAAGTCAAAGTACCAAGTTAATGGCACGTGATCCAAGGCAAGGTTCGAAAGGAGATTCAGCCACGTGGAACTCTGAGCCTTCAGATCTTTACACGTGGACCTCCAACGAAGCGCTCGTCTCAAGATTCCCTGGGCGGGAAATGTGGTTCCCACGCGCCCTCTTCTCGCAAAGGCTATAAAAGGGACATGATCCCTCAGATCAAAAGATATCAAAAATTTAAGAGAAGAAGATAGATAGAGCGAGTAAGCGAGAGCTGAAGACACTGGTAGAGCAAGTGCAGTGATGAAGAAGACTTCAAAGATGAAGAGAGCCTGAAGCTGAGAGAAGAAATTTGAAGGAGAACAGAGTATCATAAGTTTGAGTTTGAGAGAATTTGAGAGAATAGATTTTTGTTATTGACATGTGGATCAAATCCGGAGTCAATCTACTTCTTGAGAGTGATTTTTTTATTTCGTTTCTTTCTTTTGTTTTCATTTTTGAAATTTGTCAAGCTGTAAGTCAGCGGGCGAGGTTGAGTCCTCGATCAGCGAAGCTGTAAAGCTTGGCAGTAGCAAGCTATGAGGCTCAGCGGTCTGGGATCATTTCCCCGAAGCTATGGATCATCGGTGTGTAGGGATCTAATCCTCGAACCTGTGGATCAGCGGATTGAAGCTATGAATCAGCAGTAAGCCACACTTAGTCTAAGTGTGGGGTGGATGTAGGTGAAAACCGAACCACCTAAAATACCTGGTGTTCTGTGTGATTGGATTGTGCTTCTGTGTCTTTATAGCTTATGTCTGCTTGGTGCTCGGATGAATGCTTAAGAGTGCTTAAGTGATACATGTCTTCACTCGCTATAATTGCTATATGAGATTGTTGCTCAAGCTTCTCATCTAGTAGGTATATCAAAAGGCATGGTTGAAAGGATAAGCAAAGCTTATCTGGAATTCCACCTCTTGCATGAGGATTAGTCTCCGCCATCATACTGTACCTAGATGTTTGGGTAACTACTAAGTGCTTTCATCTGATCTCTTTTAATATTGCTAAAATTTACATCTCTGGATTGAGTTACAGTAGTTTGTTTTTATTCCGCATTGATTTTAACTGCTATAGATTTCTAAGGGGTAGATCTATTCACCCCCCCTCTAGATCTTAGCGTCCATCCGTCCCAACAAGTTTCACTTCGTGGGATAGCATGTAGTGCCTCATCTTCTTGATTACAAAGATTAATGCCAAGCAAATCTTCTCGATCAGGGTGTATTTCGATTCTGCCCCCACTAATCTCCGACTGAGGTGGAAAAGTGCCTGCTCTTTCCCCTCGTCGCTGTTTAGGGCCAACATTGCCCCTAGTGAGCATTCAGTTGCGGCTATGTACAGAATCATTGTCCGCCCTTTGACAGGTGCCCCCAACACTGGTGGGGTATTTAGATATTCTTTTAGCTGGTCCAAAGGCCTTTTGGCACTCTTGACTCTAGTGAAAAGGTACATCTTTCATCATCAGCTTGTGGAAGGACTGGCATCGTCCGGACAGATTGGAAATAAATCTGCGGATGTAAGCTAATCGGCCTTGCAACGATCGCAACTCCGTCAAATTATTCGGAGGTGGCAGTTCCTGGATAGCTTTTGTCTTGGAGGGGTCTATCTTGATTCCCCGATATCTGACTACAAAGTCGCGAAATTTCCCACTTGAAAAGCCAAAGGTGCATTTCATCGGGTTCATCTTTAGCTCAAACTACCGCAGCCTTTCGAATATGACCCTGAGGTCACTCGGGTGGTCTTCTCTTCTTCTGGTCTTGACGACCAAATCAACATTATAGCATTCAACTTTGTTGTAGAGCAGCTTGTCGAATATCTTTGTCATCGCCCTTTGGTAAGTAGCGCTAGCATTTTTGAGGCCGAAGGTCATTCTCTTGTAGTGAAATATCTCCTTTGGCGATCGGAAAGCCGTGTGAATTCTTTCATGTTCGGCGATCCATATTTGGTTATATCCAGATGAACTGTCCACGAATGGCAGCGCCTTGTGGCCGGTTGTAGCATCGATCATGACTTCAGTGATTGGCACTAGGAAGTCATTTTTCGGGCATGCCTTGTTCAGGTCCCGAAAGTCCACACATATCCAGATCTGGCCGTTCTTCTTCTTGACAGGAACAATGTTAGCCAGCCGTGTAGTATATTGATTGTCTTCTACAAAATTGACGTCTATGAGCTTGTCGACTTCTTTCCAAATCTGGTTTATTAGCTCTGGCCTCATTCACCGGGGTGGTTGCTTCATTGGCTCAGCCTTTGGGTCGATGGCCAGCATGTGTTGAGTGACTTCAGGGCTGAGGCCTGGCATCTCCTTGTAGTTCCAAGCAAAGCAGTCCCGAAATTCTTGGAGTAGCTACATATATTGCTATCTTTCTTTCGGGAGAAGGAGTGCGTTGAGGAAGGTTGGCCTCAGCTCCTCTTCCGTGCCAAGGTTCACCTCGACCAGTTCATCAATGGTGGCCGGGCCACCATCTTCTATCTCCGGCGGGGCCGGCTGCAAGTCGACGAAGCCTTCATCATCTTATTCGGCCTTTAGGACATCATAGATGCTTTATTGTCTCACTTCACCTAGTGGCGGAACATCATCAGCTTCCTGATTTAGCTTTTGAGTTTGTTGGAGAATCAGCGGTAGAGCTGTCAATGTGATTTTCAGGCAGCTTGGTCGCTGACCTGTAGATGAATCACCCTTGAGGGATGTAGGGTGCTTCTTAAATTCTTGTGTTAGTCACTACGACGGGATCTAGAAGGGGGGGGATGAATAGATCCTTGTAAAAATTAACACCAAATTTAAATTTAAATTAGGAAGCAGAGCCCAAGAGCAAAAAGATGCTCAATCAAAAGGAATCTGAACAAGTAGAGGTTCACAAGGAACTCAGGTTGAATGCTTAGCTAATGCATATATATATATAGATACTAGCAGTGCTGTAGATGATAAAACCGAACCAATGGTTCTTGCGGACCTAGTATCAAACACTTGGTAGAAAGACAATGCTAGATCAATGTTGTACCCGGACTATTTCTCGGCAAAATAACAAGGAATAAGGGATTGGGCATTTCCCCGAACACCTTCAAGGCACGGGCTATCTAGCCCTTTATACAACCCTGCGGGTCCCTACAAAGGCCCTGACCAGCCCGCCGTGACACGGGGTGATATAAGCAACTGTCCGGGGTCAACCCCATCCACTCACATACGGGCTTTGCCAGTATGCTACATGGCCACCCGGGACCACTCGGGGGCGCCCCGACGTTAAGCCACCCCATGTGGCACCCAGTGAAAGGGTCACGGGCCCACCTTGATACACTTCTTTCAACCCTCCAAGGTCAAAGGGAGACCTAACTAAGTCAACCACAGGCTTTGGAGGCCTACCGCGCGCATATACGGCTCGCACGGATGTGTTCGGCATTCTATCAAACACCTTGTTAGCGTGTGTATTCCAGCCTATCTACACCAAACCATGGGCTGCCCCGTAGTTCCAGCACATCAACTGGGTCCTACAATGACCCCCCAGCAAGTCAGGGTAAACCCCGACACTCAGACACGTGGCAATAAGCCACTTAACTCTAGCACTCGGGCCAACCCGAGGCTACCTTGCCAACCAGCCATGCAATGTGGCACGTAGCTCGAGGCATGACTCACGTCCCTGAGATGCCTCTCCTAAGCTCTCACAAGCTCCCTTCTTTAACCCAAGGCCCGCCTTGGGGCCCCTCGGCCAGCTACCCGAGTCTTTCGGCAATCTGAGGCATGTCGGGCATTTACCCGAACACCTCGCCAGCGACTGCGCCAACTCGAAGAACAACAGCCCCCACGGTCCCATCCTAGTTTCCCGGAGCTTAACATCCATCAAAGGACACTTGCAGAAGACACAAGGAGACCCCGGGGGCCATCTCTCGGGTCACGATCGGCCCCTGGGCTAGTTCACCCCGGGACGCGACCGCGCCCCCCCAGGGAGGGCGAACTCCCTAGGGGTTGCACCCTCCCTCCAGCCCGGTGGTCCCACGAGCCCACTCAACCTCAGTTCATCCAGTTTGCTGTCCTACAACACGGTTTCTGTGTCGTACCAGTTTGAGAAGTTGACACGTGGATGCGGGAGCGCAAAGCGACAGCACGCGGGAATTCCGCAAGTCGACGCGAACACGAGTCTCCGCAAGCCTCCACCTATTCTCCCAGCCAAGTTGCCCTTTTCTTCTTAGTTAATTTAGGAAGAAATAGACCCAAAAAACTAGATTTTATAGTGGGGACCGCCCCCTCTCTCTCTCTAGCGACCCAGCCCGCCTAAACCCCCCTGGGGGGGTTTTGGCGGATCCGCCCAGCCCCCTGGGCTGGTCCGCGTAAACCCCTTCCCTTCAATTAAAAAAATTTGCTTTTTTTAATTAGAAAAGGCCCAAACCAGGCCGCCTAAACCCCCCCGGGGTGGGGTTTAGGCGGACCAGCCACACCCCCTGAGGCTGGTCCGCCTAAACCCTTCCCAGCCCATCCTTTTTACAAAAAACACCATCCGTGAGGGGTTTACGCGGGCTAGCTTGACCCTATCAACCGTAGTCCTCGTAAACCCATACTATTCATGGGGTTTACGCAGGCTAGCTTGACCCTATCGACCAAGCCCTCCTAAACCCTTCCTAACCCTTCAACTTCTCTATAAAAACCCCTTAGAATCTCAAGGGATACACATGACAAGAACATATAAGCACCAAGGCATCCAGCCTTCAAGCTTCAAGCGGCTCCGGGCAACGAGCTAAGGAGAATTGTGTGTGGTTGACTTGTTCGTCGGCTTAGTACACCAGGGGTATGTCGTTTGCACTTCCCTCACGCCGTATTTAGCCGTAACATACAAGTTGACACGCACCATGTGCGAGACGTTATGACAAGGGCGAACGTCCCCTCATGTCGGGATTCCCCCTCGCGTGCCTGTCGGTTCCAACCACGCACATACCATGACGTCACACTCTCCCGCAGTCACGAGGCCACGTTAGACCGCTCTACTCGAGCAGTGACCGGCCCTCGCCCAGACACCTGATCGATGCATCCCTCCAGTTGTCCAGTCATAAGCCCCCTCGTTCGGCACCGCCATCATGGCCCACGCCACGGGAGGGGCACTCTGTAAAACACATATGTGTTCGTCTATCACGCACTGACCCGGGGACCGATCATCACATTGGAATTGTCCCGTGGCGTGCACCCGTTGTACCCTGGCCACTACAGCCCACCTATAAAGACATGTATATCTCAAAGATTACACCGGGATTTGGACGAATGATCTTGCATCCACGTTCATGCCCCCAGCTTTCTATCTACACCACTCGACATCCGTGCCTAACATCCTAGCCTCAGTAAACATCCCGCAGTCAAAAGCGCACCCACAACTGTAAATGCTCCTGGCCCTCTACCCACGGCTTTAGATATATATACAAACTTTTCTTCAGCTTAGAATGAAGGTATTCGGATTCAATCCGATGTAAATAAACACTAGTTGCTTGCGGCCGGTGGGGAAAGACGTCCAGTACACAATTCCCGCAATCGCCTACGCACTCGCACCCATGGAACCCCTTCTCTTTACTTGTTGCCTGATCGCCCAAGCCCACGTGCCGCGTCATGGTGATGCTCCCCGATCAACCCTTGGTTCCATGGGTGATTGTCAAGAAATCGACTGGCACGCTTGCACCCTGTCCGATTAACCCTTATCCCGACACTTCCGTGCCATTCGACCCTTTTCGACTTTCCATGAAAGGAGACTGCCCGATACCGCCGTGAGAGGCATGCAGCCGTAAGGAGGATACCTGAGATACATCAAACTCCCGTGTCTTCCTTCCCCGCAGTATGCCTTCCTTCACCCCGATTATTCGGCATAAAAAAAAACCGCAGCAACAGAGAGGATGGCACGCACGGTGAGACATCTCCTGCCTTCCTTCTTTTTGCTGAAGAAAAGTCTGTGCCAGCCCTGAAGCCCTGGTGCCCTTTCCCTGTCCTTGCAGGAGAGGCAGAGGAGGGTACTCACACGGGCATTCTCTAGCAACTTCCGATTCACGTTCTGACCATCGGACTGGGCTCGGCGACTGTCGGCAACCGTCGCCTCCACAGCACCCACCTCTCCAGCAACCATGGTGGCCATCACCTACGGCCCCAACGTCATTGCCACCCACGCCCTGGTGGGTTACTTGGCGACGCCGATTGCTTTCAGCAGCTTCACCCCTGTTATCGGATCGCCCTACTTCTTAGGTGTGATCCCTGTGGCTGCTCCTCAGCCAACCCCAGTTTCTCCGTTGGCTCTTATGGCCAATACGCCACGCGCACTTCCAGCACCAGTGTCCCGCCTGAGCGCCAGGCATTGGGCCACCGCCACTGGCCCCTGCAGGGTCCCCAGATCAACACCGACCCGGGTAAGCGTTATCTCCTGAGGCCAGCCTCGTCCGATCTCTACCACGGGTCCCGCACCCCGGACTTCGGTCACTACCCCAGCATCTTCCTCGGGTTTCCAACCCCGAGCCCCACCCAAGCCGGCACCCAACACGGGCTCCCAACCCCGGGTCACGACTTCTCAGCATCTTCCTCGGGTCTCCAACCCCGAGCCCCAGCCAAGCGGGCACCCAACACGGGCTCCCAGTCCCGGGTCCACGACTTCCCAACATCTTCCTCGGGTCTCCAACCCCGACCCCCAGCCAAGCCGGCATCCAACACGGGCTCCCAGCCCCGGGTCCACAGCTTCCCAGCATATTCCTCGGGCTTCCAACCCCGAGCTCCAGCCAGGTCGGTAGCCAACATGGGCTTCCAGCCCTGGGTCAATGACTCCTCAGCACCTCCCTCGGGCCCCCATGCCCGAACCCCGGCAAAGCCGACCTCGATATGGGCTCCCAGCCCCAAGTTCGCGGCTCTCCGATATCGCACTCGGGACCCCGGTTCCGGGGTCCAGTTGAACCGACTCTCCCCGCCGGTCTCCTACCCAGGGGGCACGGTTCCTGAACACCCTCCTCGGGCCTCTCGACCCGAGCTCAGACTACGTCGGCACTTACCGTGGGTCCTTGACCTAGGGGCGTCGACACCTCAGCACTTCCGACAGTATCACTTCCCGGTGCAAGAGTGCCATCTCGAGCATCGGTCACACTTCTATCGGCACGGGCAAGGGCTTATACCCGGGTGATGGGGACATCACCGGCGATCTCATTTGTTCGAGGATCCTGATGCTCGCCAGCAGTGCTACATCTTGTTCGCCACTTTATTTCGAGTCATATGATGTATTTTTTATTTTTTCTATCATGTACTTTTCCTTTTATTTGAGTCCAATACCTAGGTTAGGTAGCTATTTACCTAAGTCTAGAGTCATTATGTTGGTTAATGGGCCCAATTATATGGGCTAGGCCCATCGGTGCCCCCTTCCCCTTAGTTAAGTGTTAGTAGTCCAAAAGTCAGGGACTTATGTAAAAATGTGGGATTCCTATAAATAGGACCCCAATCCCTCATTTGGAAGCTAATGAAGTATTGATAAAAAGTTTGCCACAAGGATTTGTGCATCTCTCTCTCTCTCTCTCTCTCTCTCTCTCTCTCTCTCTCTCTCCCAAAGGGGTGGATTCCCCTCTCTCTCTCTCTCTCTAAAGGGGGCGGCCCCCCCTCTCTCTCCTCCTCTCTCTCTCTCCCTTGGGCGACCTTGCCCCTTCACCTCCCTCCCTTGCCACATCACCCTCCACCTCAGCATCCCACCCTTTCACCTCCCCAAGACCCATTACTCCCCCTTTAGTGTCTCCACTTCCCAGGCAACCTTTCCCCTTACCCATACAACCTTCCACCTTCCCAAGGGAGAATCCCTTCCCCAAGCATCCCTTCCCCTCCCCAAAGCAACCCTTCCCATCCCCTAGTGCCCCCCATTAACCCTTCCATTAATCCACCACCCACACCCAAGAGACACCCCCCATTCCCCTAGGCCATTTGCGCCCCCACCATCCACCACCTCCCATCCCATTCCCCACACCAGGTCCGCCCCCTGCCAACCCCCCCTCTCCCCTCTCACACCCCCAAGCCTCCCTCCCACATCCACAACCAGCAACCTTCCACCCCTCTTTGCTAACCCTCCATCCCTTACCTTCCCATCTCCACCAACAACCCCCCCTTCTTTTAACACTACCCAGTTTGCAGGTAGCAGATTGGGACCTGACTTGCAGAACCTACCCCGGAGTCATACGGAATCACCTGAAGACGTACTATACATCGCCGGAAATATCGTCGAGATAGCTTCACAGAAGAGGTGGCCTCGCCGGCATCCGACATCCCTACTGTCTGGAGGGTTCATTCTCGTCTGACTGCGTAATCAGGACCTGAACCTGGACCAGAGCTGCAGTGCAGAAGCTACCACGGCCACACCCCTCAACTTCTGAAGGTGCCACTTGGCCGAGAGCTGCTACCACAAGGCATCCACCATCACCAACAAGCGGCGTCCCTTTCGGCATCAGGAAGAGCCTTTTCCAATTTTTCTCTCCCGGGTGCGCAGAACAGATCGTTCGGGTCCTATTCTGACCCACCCTCACTAAACGGACTCCTCCTCACCACCCGACATCGTCTGGTGCTCTTCTTGGTGCTTCTCGAAGAAGACTTGTCCACAGTCGTCTTCGACTTGGTCTCGCATCAATCGGACTTCGGGAGCGGCTGTGCCACCTGCGTCAAGCAGCTGCAACACTCTGGGCCGTCCTGAAAAAGAGCCCAGGGCACCTGCTCCAGGGTCCGATCCAACCAGTGGCAACGTGGGAGCCATCCAGAAAAATTCACAGGCGTTCTTGGGTCCGTCAGAGACGTTTCGGCACTGGTTTCGTTGACTTCCGAGTTTGGTGGAGTGAGTGGCAGCATCAACATCGCCTCCTTGTCCGGTCATTCCAGAACCGGGCAGATCATCCGGCACTTGCTTAAGTTAATCCCCCCTCCCCGCCTGGCCGATTTAGCGCCCCTCCCTGTGTGGAGGTAGTTTCTGCTTGTACCCTACTCTCCCCACCCCGAGTTCCCCCTCCTGCGTGAGGAGTAGTGCATGTATTAGCAGGTCCTCGGCCGAAGCGACATCGGCGCGGCGTGCGGGTAGCCCACGCTTCCCCGCTCGCCCTCGTCTCCGGCCGGGATCGGTGTCTTCACACTGATCAGGTGAGCCACTCACACTACTCTTTGCTGGATTCCTTTGCTTAATTAGTATTGCATCTTAGTACCATCGGCGTTAAGAGAGTGCCCGAACCCGAATTATCATTTAATTGCGTCACTACCGCGGGTGAGCTGTGAGAGTGACATTACAACCCACGCCCTCGGTGTGCCGGCCGCCCTTGATATTGGGCATCCCTGGCCCATTGGGGTCCATCCCTAGCTGGCCATACCCTTGGAACCTTGAGGTCCAACCTCGGACCCTCACCGCCATCGCCGGTCCACCTACGGACCCGAGTGTGCCAACGCGAGTGAGTCCGCTTGTGTGACATTGCCAAATTATTGTGTTGCTTGAAATTCTAGGTCCGAGGAGTCGTGTCACATCAAATGGTATCATAGCAAGTTTTAGACTTGTCTCTACGCGTCTAGTCCTAGGGCATTGGCATTTGAGTCTCCCTTGCATCATGTTTTCCATCACTCCCTTGCATGACCACCCTAGGGAGACACCCCAACTATCCGTGGACCAATTTGACGCTTTCATCAACAAATGTCATAACTGTATAGATACCCTCACCTCCCGGATTGATCGGCTTGAAGCAAAAGGGAACCACGGCCCTAGAGCTTGGTCACCTCAGGATGGATTTGGAGCCAATGAACCCGCACTTTGGAGCAATGGCCTTAGAGTCTTGCCTCCCTGGGATGAGTTTGATAGGAAAGGGTTAGGCTATGATCCTTACTATGAGAGGTCCCAACACTATGGGCGTGAGGAGAGACACCCCTGGGATAACCTAGACAACCATTCCTCAAGAATGATGCAATTCTCTAGGTCTTCTAGGTTCACTCCACGACCGGATGATTCCAATGACATGGGACCCCGTCCCAACCTAGACCCTCTCCCGAAGACACCCATGCCATGTCCAAACAGAAGTACCCCAATTCGGCCCACAAATCCTCCTCCCACCCCTTTCCAAAAGGAACTTAAGGAGGTGACTGAAGTTTATGAGGCTCCCCTGGATTGGGAAGAAGAATATGAGGCCCAAATGGGTCAAGGGAACTCATTCCTACCCAAAAAAGACCCATTGAGCCAAATGGGGTGCACCCTCCCCCATGAGTTACAAGATGCCCAACCTAGGCCTCCACTACTACCCCTCCCCATCCTATCCCAAGTCCCCCATTACCCACCACCCCAAAAGAGCCATATGCCAGTCATCATCACCCCACCTACAAACACCCCACCTATAACGGACCTACTCACCTCCTTGGTAGAGGAAACCATGATCCCCACACCCAACCCCCTAGTAGGGAACACCCCAGAACCACTCCCCATCTTGGAAGAAAGTCATGGCCAAAACGAGGAAGAAATTTCACATTGCATACCACCCCCAATTGGGAGTGAACTTATCATAAGTGGGCCCTTGGTTAGATGGCTTGTGGAAAATCGGGCTCACCCTATCCTGCCTCATGCTTACCCTTCTATGGAACAACACCTCCCCATAGTACCCTTATCCACCTATCACACCACAATCCAATCATCCTATCAAGTAGAAACATTAGGGGATCTTCTTAAGGGTATAGCTTGGCAAATAGAGCTAACTGGCATATTGACTGCAGTGGCCAACCAACCTAGGAGCCTTAACCTCCTACACCTATGTGTCGGGTCCATCTCCTCAATTTACACTGTGGGTTGCTACACTAGCGACCTTCTTTTACTCCTCGCTACACCCGATGAGCCCGATGCTATCCACAAACTTGAGTTGCTTATCTCGGGTAGAAGATCCAGCCCTCCATTCATGGCCGACCATCCCACCAAAAACTTTGGCCCGATCATTTTACTAGAGGAGGAGAGTCCGCCATCAAATGGTTGTGAGGACCATGAGGACCTAGAGTTCCTCTCCTTAGGTGACCCTTACCATGACCCCTTCGATCCCTTCCTATACCCACCCACCTTACTCACCACCAACCTTTTCCTACCCCAACCAACCTTATTGGACCAAGCCCACTCCATTTTCCTAGACCCCTTTGACCCCTATGAGTGGAAAATCTCACACCAAGCCATACACATAGAAGAAGCCATTTGGATGGGAATGCATGTGCTACTACATTTTGCATCATTTGGTAGGGCTAGTAAGCCCAGTCATCTCATACATGTCACACACACTGTAGGCCCAATGCATGACTGGCTCACATTTGGATGTGTTGGTCCTCCCACATTCGTCATAGCTCTTAAGCATGAAAGGAGCATACATGGATGTCCGGGTCCCCCGATAATTATCACAACCATGCATGATAGATCCACCTATGGTTGCCCCGGCCCCCCCGAGTCCATAAAAGTCTTCATCACATCTATGCCTGATAGGTCTATGTACGGTTGCCCCGGTCCACCTTTACACACCAAGCTTTTCACACCCACACCGCATCATAGTGCATGGCATACGCATACATGCAAGCAATTCGCAATGAGCGGTGAGGTTCACAAAGAGCGGATAAGAGCTCGCGAGCGCCACTTGGAATTTCAAGTAGGCGATTTGGTGATGATGGCATCGGAGTGGCTCTACCTTAGGGTCACCTCTAATTCGAGGGCACGAGGACTTGGACCTTTCCCTGTTCCTAGTGGCTTTGGCAACACAGCTTGTGGATTGAATTTACCAATGGGTTATGGGATATACCTCACTTCTCACGTGGCAGACCCGGCACCCTATATGGGCACCGCGGTGGATCCTAGTGAGTGCTTTTGAGCCTATACCTTCCTTTAAGAGGGACACCACGGAGAGCCACCACAAAATAGCCTTGAGAGCCCGACGTGTGCACATAGGGGCAATACTAGGCAAGCAGGGTTCCATCGCCAGCAAGAGGGTGTGCCCAAGCCACCTTGAGAGGATGAAGGACCGTCCCCTGGTTGCGGACGGGGGTTGAGTTTGGAGGTTGAGGTTCACCCCGAGCTGCTTTAGAGGACCACTTCCCCGGAGGACCCATACTCGACGGAGTCGATTTCTCCGCACCCCGAGGGTATGGTGGGGACATCACCGGCAATCTCATTTGTTAGAGGATCCTGATGCTCGCCAGCAGTGCTACATCTTGTTTGCCACTTTATTCCGAGTCATATGATGTATTTTTCATTTTTTCTATCATGTACTTTTCCTTTTATTTGAGTCCAATACCTAGGTTAGGTAGCTATTTACCTAAGTCTAAAGTCATTATGGTTGTTAATGGGCCCAATTATATGGGCTAGGCCCAGGGGCGCCCCCTTCCCCTTGGTTAAGTGTTAGTAGTCCAAAAGTCTGGGACTTATGTGAAAATGTGGGATTCCTATAAATAGGACCCCAATCCCTTATTTAGAAGCTAATGAAGTATTGATAAAAAGTTTGCCACAAGGATTTGTGCATCTCTCTCTCTCTCTCCAAAGGGGTGGATTCCCCCCCCCTCTCTCTCTCTCTAAAGGGGGTTGCCCCCTCTCTCTCTCTCCTCTCTCTCTCTCCCTTGGGCGACCTTGCCCCTTCACCTCCCTCCCTTGCCACATCACCCTCCACCTCAGCATCCCACCCTTTCACCTCCCAAAGACCCATTACTCCCCCTTTAGTGTCTCCACTTCCCAGGCAACCTTTCCCCTTCCCCATAAAACCTTCCACCTTCCCAAGGGAGAATCCCTTCCCCCAAGCATCCCTTCCCCTCCCCAAAGCAACCCTTCCCATCCCCTAGGCCCCCCCATTAACCCTTCCATTAATCCACCACCCACACCCAAGAGACACCCCCCATTCCCCTAGGCCATTTGCGCCCCCACCATCCACCACCTCCCATCCCATTCCCCACACCAGGTCCGCCCCCTGCCAACCCCCCCTCTCCCCTCTCACACCCCCAAACCTCCCTCCCACATCCACAACCAGCAACCTTCCACCCCTCTTTGCTACCCCTCCATCCCTTACCTTCCCATCTCCACCAACAACCCCCCCTTCTTTTAACACTGCCCAGTTTGCAGGTAGCAGATTGGGACTCGACTTGCAGAACCTGCCCCGTGGTCATACTGAATCACCTGAAGATGTACCATACATCACCGGAAAGATCGTCGAGATAGCTTCACAGACGAGGTGGTCTCGCCGGCATCCGACATCCCTACTGTTCGGAGGATTCATTCTCGTCCGACTGCGCAACTGGGACCTGAACCTGGACCAGAGCTGCAGTGCAGAAGCTACCATGGCCACACCCCTCAACTTCTGAAGGTGCCACTTGGCCAAGAGCTGCTACCACAAGGCATCCACCATCACCAAGAAGCAGCGTCCCTTTCGGCATCAGGAAGAGCCTTTTCCAATTTTTCTCTCCCGGGTGCGCAGAACAGAGCGTTCGGGTCCTGGCCTAACCCCCCCTCACTCAACGGACACCTCCTCACCACCCTGACATCGTCTGGTGCTATGCTTGCTTGCTGCTCGAAGAAGACTCGTTTACGGTCATCCTCAACTTGGTCTTGCATCAATGGGACTTCGGGAGCGGTCGTGGCACCTACGTCAAGCAGCTACAACACTTTGGGCCGTCCTGAACCAGAGTGCAGGGCACCTGCTATAGGGTCCGCTCCGACCAGTGGCGACGTGGGAGCCATCCACCAAAATTCACAGGCATTCTTGGGTCTGTCAGCGATGTTTCGGCGCTAGTGTCGTTGACTTCCGAGTTCGGTGGAGTGCGTGGCAGCATCAACATCGCCTCCCTGTTCAGTCATTCCAGAACCAGGCAGATCATCCGGCACTTGCTTAAGTTAATCCCCCCCTCCCCGCCTGGCCGGCTTAGCGTCCCTCCCTGTGTGGAGGTAGTGTTTGCTTGTACCCTACTCTCCCCACCCCGAGTTCCCCCTCCTGCGTGAGGAGTAGTGCATGTATTAGCAGGTCCTCGGCCGAAGCGACATCGGCGCGGCGTGCGGGTAGCCCACGCTTCCCCGCTCGCCCTCGTCTCCGATCGGGATCGGTGTCTTCACACCGATCAGGTGAGCCACTCACACTACTCTTTGCTGGATTCCTTTGCTTAATTAGTATTGCATCTTAGTACCATCGAGGTTAAGAGAGTGCCAGAACCCGAATTATCATTTAATTGCATGACTACCACGGGTGAGCTGTGAGAGTGACATTACAACCCACGCCTTCGGCGTGCTAGCCGCCCTTGATATTGGGCATCCCTAACCCATTGGGGTCCATCCCCAACTGGCCATACCCTTGGAACCTTGAGGTCCAACCTCGGACCCTCACCACCCTCGCCGGTCCACCTACAGACCCGAGTGTGCCAACGCGAGTGAGTCCGCTTGTGTGACATTGCCAAATTATTGTGTTGCTTGAAATTCTAGGTCCGAGGTGTCGTGTCACATCACCGGGTCACCCAGCCATCGACTCCCGGCATGGGTTTCATACCCCGGGGGCCGACCACAGTACCTTCAACTGATAGCTCCACGCTGCAGGTCACTCCGGGTCGGGTCTTCTTGGTCTACCATATCGGGGTGGAGTCTTCCTCAGCTCCTCAGAAGATGCGTCGCCATGGCCGCAAAGGCTGGCGGCTCGCTGCTGCGACTAGCAACTCATGCAAGACTGTTCTTGTCGGTGACTTGTGGATCCGTCTCGACGGGGGCGAACCAATCATCCCCCAGGAACGGACCGTTTCCAACATCTGCACCTCCAATCGTTTTGACCTCTTGCCCCGAACACGAGAGGACGGGGCCAAGCTCAAGGGAGTGGGTTCCTCCGTAACATCCTGACGACACCCACCGCAGCCCGACACACGGCCTCCCAAGACAACTCGTCAGAAAAGTAGTGACAAGGGAGACCAGCAACCCGACTTGAGGAGAATCTGGGTCACCCCAGAAGAGGCTCAAGCCGTTCGAAGGGCGCGTATTAGAAATCGCTTGCATTAGACGCGGCATCAGACGAGATGCGACTGTCTTCACAGTAGCATCGTCTGACGATGCCCAGTCATCCAATGTCCCCCGCACAAGCAAGCGGAGGCAAGGGCGAGCCCTAGCCCGGGCCCTCCAGTAACCTGTCCCGGACTCTCCTCCGACTGATATCGGGAGTGAGCCCCTTCTGCAATGCACCTCGGTCTTTGATAGACTAGGGGCTCCTATCCGCCCCGAGCGGCACCCGTGCCGGAAATGGATGGCCCAGTTCATTAATAATGTAGTTCGAGTGTTCGTGTAATACACCTTTGGACACCATCCGAATACCCAGTCTGATGACTTGAACCAGCCTCTATCCCATTTCAGGAGGCCGCGCCATCAGGCTCCGCCGCCTCCCCCAATAGGTCACATTGGCACTTCTGCCGGACCGCAGGCGTCGGAACGTGCAGAAGAAATCCCGGTGGAAGACCGCGACCCTCCTATCAATGTAGAGCCGGTCAATAATGACCCTCCTGCGAACGAGGTTCAAGAAGTGACCCTCGATACCCTCATGAAGGAAAACTAGCATCTGAAGGCCCTCCTGCAAGACCTCCTCCAGGAACGGGACCTTCATCCTCAGCACTCTGCTAGGCCCCAGGCCAAGGCACCGGCCCCGTCGGCGGCCAGCGATGCTGCCAATACCTCAGCGGTGATCGCCCAAACTCCATTGGCAACTAGGTTTGGCACACCCCCAGTCGAGGCCCAGCCACGAGCCTCCAATACGCCAATGCCGAAAAATCTCCTGGCGCAACGCTAGGTGATCGAGCGCATTGTCGAGACAAAGCTCGCCCAGTATCGCGAAGGGGCTGTCACAGTAGATCTCTACAGTGCTCCCTACCCGCTTCACCACCAGCTATAAAAAATTCCCCCGGAGTATGCCAAGCCCCCGAAGTTGCAGAAGTTCGATGGGCAGGGGTCGCCACATGAACACTTGGCCTACTATGTTACGGCCATGGGCGAGTTAGCGTAGGACGAATCATATCTCCTTCGCAACTTCGCTACGTCACTTACAGGAACGGCCTTCCAATGGTATTCCCGCCTGAAGCCTAACTCAGTCATCGATTGGGCAGATCTTAAGAAGAAATTCCTCGACCGGTTTCAAATGGTCGAGCAAAAGGTCTCCATAGCCGAACTCTGTTCTCTTCGATAGAAAAAGGGCGAGAGCGCCCTCGACTTCATCAAAAAGTGGCGAGACCTCAACATGAGGTGTGCCAATCCAACCCTTCAGGAGGATGCCATCACTATATGTCTTCGAGGTCTGGCGGCTAAGGTCAGCGAAAAGCTTCTCAACACCAATATCAAAGGCTTCGACCAACTCAATTTGGCAGTCACCGAAATAGAAATGTTCTTCGCCGATAACTCGAGCTATACTGCAGCAAAGGGTAAGCAAGCGCGAGAACACCAACCTGGTAAGGAGGTGAATATCATAGAGTTCACCCCTGCCGCCAAAGCCAGTAAGGAGACCAAATCCAGTGGCTCTGACAAAAAGCCAGCGGACAAGCCGGTTGTTTCCTCCTTCTCGGAGCGCATGAAGACACCCTTCTCCTTTAAGAAGGAACATACGAAGATGCTCTTCGACCTCTATATGGCCTAGAAGATTGTCGAGCTGCCAGAAATCCGCAACCCGGATGAGGCCCTGAAGACCGACGATCCCAGTTATTGCCTGTATCATCGCATGCTGGGTCACTCAATCGAAGATTGCTATGTCTTCAAGACTCAGGCGCAGAAGTTGATCCGAGGCGGCCTCATCAAAATGAAGAGCGGTCTCGTCGATCCCCCGCAACCACATACATGGGCCAGGCCAGCTAAGGCAGCACGCGTGGTTCACCACTTAGCCAATGTCATCCACATGATGGCCGCATTCTCTCTCTCTGATGACGAGTTAGAGGAGCCCAACGCCAATCGAAGGGGACGTTCGATCTGGTATCCAGGGTGGAGGCCCTGGCACGATCACAGACCTCTCTCCTTACCCAGGGAGAGAACCCGACAACTCTTCAATATCCTCATCGAGAGGGGGCAAATCATGCCCCGCAACTCGCCGACCGACAACACCCATTGGGAACGTAGTCACCCTCAATACTGCCCCTTTCATGCTAGAATCTGACACCCGATCGAGTCCTATGAGGATGTTCAACACCTCATCCAGGAACAGATCCAATGAGAGAAGATCGATGTGGAGGGGAACTCTATGTCACTTGTCAGGCTTCGGCAAGCTGTCAAAGAGACCCTAAGCACTGCCAGGAGTGTGCCAGAGCGGCCAGACTCCCCTCAAGAAAATGGGCACGGGCTGCCTTACCAGCATCCTCCAGAATGGCTCGAGTTTCGGACTGACAACCAAGAGGTGCTCGAGCGATTGCAGAGGCGTAGAGAGCAGGATGCCAGTCAAGAGACGCAGCCGACAAACTCCTCGGTCAACGTCATCCATTTCCCTGCTTCTCTGGCCCCTTCGGGCTCTCAGACATCAGCACCTAGCCAGCCAACCCCAGCCACTTCGGCCGTGCGGTGGCGGTCCTGGCGGGAGCTAAAGTCTCTCCCTTTTCCTGAAGAAGATACCACCAGGCTCCTCCGGGTACTTCTCGGCCGAGAGGACATTCTGGTGGGCGAGACGACGACGAGCTCTTCAGCTCCCTCTCATCATCCCACTGTCCTATCTCTATCTCTAGCAGCCATGGATAGGAAGGGAAAGCAAAAGTAGGGTGAGGTCCCGCCTCAGCCTTGTCACATCCCCTTAGCAGGTGGGCCACCAGGTCCTCTCTGCCTACCCGTTAACACGATCTGAAGTACAAAGAAGACATCTTCGGAGTCTTCAGCAGCTTCGATTCAAGCGGCGGGCCCACCGCCACAAGGCTCAGCCAGTCCGCAGAGTCGGGATAACTGCGTAGAGTGACAATATCTTGCGACGCCTTCAACCTTCGCTGGGCCCAGCCCTCAGCATGATCACAAAGGCAAGGCTAAGGAGTAGGATAACAAGCACATCTCTCGATCCGCTTCTCAACAAAAGCCATTGCCACCGCGGCTAAGGCATCAAACTGCGCACATGTCTTCGGACGCCAGCACTAGCCTACCAACCCCTCGTAGGCTCCTGTCTCCACCGCAGGTAAGGCAGCAAACCGCACACACGTCTTTGGACACTAGTCCCTGCATTCCGGCATACCAGGAATTGCCGCTCGAGGTAATCGAGCAGGCGATCAACACCACCTTCCAGATACAAGAAGCGGAAGGCGCCTGGATCAAAATCCAGGCAAGGAAGAGTCAATGACCTCGCCCTGAAAAGGCACAAGCTCAAAGATATCCTCATGAGGATTTATCAACTCCGGCTCCAGCACCTCTCCCTCCTATTCCCTTGGAGACTGCTATTGCCAAGAGACAAGAGAAAAATAGGAGGAAGAACCTCAGAAGGCGGCTCAAGAAACAAGCTGAACAAGCAGCCGCCCTGCAATCACCAACCGAGCCAACGCCTATCCAAAGGCTCCAACGGCTCATTAATGATCTGGAGGAATATGTTCCTCCTTGTCCTACCAGAGCCCTCCCACTCGATAGCTATATCCCGTGGGAGGAAATGAAGAAACGAGCCCGCCTCAGGAATTGGGTCCAAGAGATGATCCAAAAGCTCAATAGCGGCGTAAGACTTGTGATCCCGGACGAGCTCTCCCTATGCCATAAAAACAAGGAGATCACCATAGAGTAGCTAGAGGAAATGCTTCGGCGCTGCACCTACAACATGGTGACCATTCCACCTCTTGACAACATCAACGCTTCTCGGTGAGGTGATCTAGTTGCCTCCCAGACAAGACAAAGAACTATTTCCCCTCTTAGGCTACAGCCAGCTCCAGAGCACACAAGCCACGCCCGAGGCCGTGGCCGGGGACACGGTAGAGTCTGTGGGAGAACCCCTGAGTTACCCTTCTCTCCGTCCACTTTTGACCCGGAACGAATCATCCTCTTTCGAGGAGAAGAACCGGCTCCTATTCCGAAGTAGAAATTTGGAAAGGACCCGGTATCTTCGATCCTTCCGGAATTGAAGAGGCTACTGCTAGCCTCCCAGCCCCTGCGCCAATACCAACTTCTGCGGCAGAGCAAGTGGGACCATCCGGCAAGGATGAGCCACGCAAACAGTCACCCCCAGAAGAGCCATCATTGGCATCCCTGTTCCATGAGTCCACTGGCTGTCAAAGTCAGTCTGATCCTGATGGTAAGGGCAAGGGAGTGCAACTTCCTGATGGGGAACAACACGGCAACTCGCAAAAGGCTCAGCCTGACATACTACCATCTTTGGAGGATGCTCGAGCCCGAGCCGACCAGAAAGTCCTCCACCAGATGAAGCGCTTCCCTGCCAGTTCAATTTGGGAAGCCATCGCTTAGAGTAAGGACCTAAGAGGGACTCTTATCAAAATACTCCAAGAGCCAAAAGTCTATGAAGCACATGCCGCGGAAATGAAGGCGGATGCCTATGGAGCCTTCACAGTCGCCATCTCCTTCACGGAGAAAGACATGCTGCTTTCCCCTCCGTGCCACAACCGTCCTCTCTACATGAAGGGGAAGGTCAAAGTGCATGATGTGAACCGGATCCTAGTAGACGCTGGTGCCGCTATTAACATCATGCCCCTCAAGACATTCAAGACTCTATATCTGACCCCATACCTCCAGAAGGTTCAGGCGGTCAAGATATCCGGCTTTATTGAGAACACCGAGGACGTCCTCGGCCGGGTGGATGTCAACCTTGTGCTCGATGATTTCACCTCCAAGGTGACATTCTAAATCATGGACTCCAACACATCTTATAAGATGCTACTGGGCAGACCCTGGCTCCATAAAAATTGGGTCGTCCCATCGACTCTCCACCAATGCATCAAGTATGCCAAGGACGGGGAGCAACACACGGTCTTCGCAGACCTGTCACCATTTACACCAGTGGAATGCAACCTGGCTGACGCTGCGCTCTACTTCAAGGGGATTAGTTCGTACCCCGTAATTAAGAGCAAGAGCAACGGTTGGCTCTCAGAGGAAGAGGATGATGATCTCTTCTTTGTTGAGGAGGAAAAGGCCAAGCTTCATTGGCTGCGCCTTGGATCCAAGTCAACCCCAGATCACCCCGAGAGGCGCCAGATCGACTTCATGGCTAATCTTATTAGCCGAGCTATCAGCAAGAGCATATGCTTGCCACCAGACTGCATCCAGCTCCCATGTGCATCCGAGAAGCACATTGTCAAGTCCCAGACAACGTTCGTTGTCGCCTTCAAGCGACAACACCAAAACAAGAAGAAGGCTAACAAGGACAACCCTATTGTCTTCTATAAGGGAGACATGGTCCCGCAAGCCCCGCCAGATGATGACTTCGGCTGGTCTAGGCAAGCCGATGATACCCCTGAAGCAATTTAGCTGTGGGGAGATCTGTCGCCGCATATTCAAGAAATGTGTCTGAAGCAACACATTCCCCTGTGGCAAACCTCAACACAACAGAGATACTTCCGTCAGCTGTGGACTCCTTCCAACGTCTTGGGGCAACCCCCGTCCTTCCATAAGGATACCAGGGGACTTGGCTACGATCAAGACCCAGACTTTCGCGTCTACTATGCAGTCAACGTCATAGGCTTGACACTACTAGCCGACAACCAAGCTAGAGTCGAAGCCAAATTCAACAGCTCCGGGGACGAGGAAGAGGAAATTCTGATCCCGATTTCCGTTAAGGCTGGATGCCAAGTCCAAGCCGTCGAGGAACCTTCCTCACCTCCCTGTGAAGGCATTGGGGATGAAGAAGCTCCTCCGGTCTCCCAGCCAGTCGAAGGACCCAATTCAACAAACCCTCCTGAGGGGGGGTATCTCTGATCCTAGTTGCGAAGGATTGTCAGCTTCACCAGGCAACCCCCGGGAGACCTCAGCAGCCCCGGTCGATGACTGCGGGCCAGTAGTCGGCGGTCCGGATCAATCCTCAATGAATCCCATCGACAACCACTCTCCAGTCCCATGAACTTCAACCGGTGGCTTCAAGAATCAAGAAAGACACGAAGCTGACACCGAAGATGAGGACTTCATCGACTTCCAACCTGCTACTCCCGAGCTGGAGGATGGCGGCCAGGCGACTGTCGATGATCTCGTGGAGATCAACCTGGGCGAAGATAAATCCCCTCAGCCTACATTCATCAGTACACTCCTCACTGAGGTAGAAAGGCTGGACTACAAGTAATTCCTGCTCAAATATAAAGACTACTTCGCCTGGACGTACAAGGAGATGCCAGGGCTAGACCCCTCCGTAGCAGAGCACGAGCTAGCTATTTCTCCCTCAGTCGCTCCAGTCAAGCAACCACAGCGGCATATGCGCCATGAGCTGGAGCTCCAGGTTTCGGTCGAGGTCCATAAAATGGCAGAGGTCGATTTCATCGAGCCATGTATCTACCCGATCTGGCTCGCCAACATAGTCCCAGTCAAGAAGAAGAGTGGCCAAGTCCGCATCTGCGTCGACTTCCCGGACCTCAACAAAGCCTGTCTGAAGGATGACTTTCCAGTCCAAATTACAGAAAAAAATGGTCGACATGACCACCGGGCATGAGACCTTGTCTTTCATGGATGGGTCATACGGTTATAATCAAATTTGGATGTCACCTAAAGATAAGAACTACACAGCTTTCAGGTACCCCAAGGGGATTTTCAACTACAAGCGCATGCCCTTCGATTTGAAGAATGCCAACACTACTTACCAAAGGGCCATGATCAAAATATTCGATGAGATGCTGCACAACACCGTCGAATGCTATGTCGATGACCTCGTCGTCAAGACTAAGAGGCGCGAACACCATTTGCGTGACCTTCGCCAAGTCTTCGAGCGTCTCCGACATTATGGGCTCAAGATGAACCCCATGAAGTGCACCTTTAACGTATCCAGTGGTAAATTTCTCAGCTTCATCGTCAGGTACCGAGGAATCGAAGTGGATCCCAACAAGATCAAAGCAATCCGGGAGCTTCCACCACCCAGAAACATCACCGAGCTTAGGTCCTTCCAAGGGAGGCTGACCTATATTCAGAGGTTTATCTCTAACCTCTCAAGTCGATGCGTGCCTTTCAGCAAGCTGATGAAGAAAGACACCCCGTTTACATGGGACTCAGAATGCCAGGCGACTTTCGAGCAAATCAAGGAGTACCTTCTTACTCCCCCAGTCCTGGGGTCACCAATCAAGGGTAAACCCCTCATCCTTTACATTGTTGCCATGGACGCTTCGCTAGGAGCTCTGTTGGTGCAAATCAATGAGGAAGGTAAAGAGCAACCCCTCTATTACCTTAGTCGGAAGCTAATCGGTGCTGAGTACCGCTACTCCCCTATGGAGAAGGTTTGCTTGGCATTGGTGTTCGCAGTTAAGAAGCTGCGACATTAGCTCCTGTCCCATCAGGTCCAGCTTATATCCAAGCACGACCCCCTGAAGTATCTCCTTTGGTGACCTATCCTCTCAGGCAGACTGGGAAGGTGGGCTCTCCTGTTGATGGAGTACGACATTACTTATGTCTCCAGAAAAGCAATTAAGGGACAGGGTATGGCTGAATTCTTGGCAGCCCATCCAATGCCAGACGACTCACCCTTCAGCTCAGAGCTCCCGGACGAGGAGTCCCTTACTGCTCAATCACAACAATCGGTTGAACAGAACAGAGGTGTCTTGCATTATTGGCAGTAGAAAGCTCTCACAACCAGCGTGCCTTGCTGGGAGCTCTACTTCGATGGTGCTTCCCGAGGGATTACCCGGAGCAACCAGGATCCAGCTACCATGACAGGTGCCGGCATTGCTTTCCTGACTCCTCAGGGCAGAGTTTTATACAACTCTTGTGCCCTCATGAAGTCCCTGACCAACAATGAAGCCGAGTATGAAGCTCTACTCATTGGGCTCCAGATGGCTCTCCATATGGGCATTAAGTGTCTCAAAGCCTATGGGGACTCCCAGCTGATAGTCTGGTTGGTCCTCGACATTTATGACGTGCGGAAGCCAGAGTTGGTTCCGTACCATACCGCCGTCACCCAGCTAACCCAGAAGTTCTATTTCTTCGAAATAGATCATATCCCCAGAAGTAGCAACACTAAGGCCGATGCCTTAGGAAAATTGGCCGCGGCCATCAAGCTCCCGCCCGAGGGCGAAGTCGACATCATCATCAAACACAGAAGGCTGATGCCGAGCTCACTCGAAGGCAACACTGGTCTCACCATTTAAGAGGTCCACGACCTTGACCAGAACACGCCTCCAGAAGAGGATGATTGGCGTGCGCCCATCATAAAATTCAAGAAAGGGTGGCTTCCCCATGACCGAGCTCAAAGGGTCCAGCTACTCTGCCGAGTGACCTCTTACGAGTTGATTGGCGACTCCCTGTATAGACTCATCCATGGGAAGGACAAGTCAATTCTTCTGAGATGTGTCTCCCTCGCCGAGGCTCGAGCTGTCATGCAGGAGGTCCACTCCAGGTTGTGCGGCGCACACCAGGCCGGAGATCGAATGAAGCACAACATCAAGCTCTGTTGCATCCCATAGTTCGTGCTTGGTTTTAATGATATCAAAACGATTGTGTTTGTGTATGTATGTGTTTCATTGAGCAACATGTTTTATATCTTGATTTGATGAGTTGAAAGATGGAGTCAATACTCTTGAAAGCCATGTGAACTCTCGGTGTTTAAGGAACTAATGTTATATTTATGTTGGTTTGTAGGAACACAACTTCATGGCTCATACTTGGAATCTTAAGGAGTCCATCAATGAAGCTCTTCTTCTTAAAGGGAGTCAACTCTGTTCATGTTTGAAAGTTATATGAATGATTTTTATTTAAGGATCTCATGCCTTGAATATTTTGATTTGCAGGATCAAAGTCCATGATTCACGTTTTGGAACTCAAAGGAGTGTATCAATGAAGTTCTTCTTCAAAAAGGGAGTTACCTTTCTCATTGAATTACATTTCATCTTTATATGATTCATACATTTCGTCAAGTAAGGTTTCAAGTCTTGATTGGGGTATTTCCTTGCATTTTCCTCTCAAGGCTTTTGGACTAGAAATATACTTAGTGTATTTACTTGAATCTTGATGAATGTGATTTTATATCAATGTTCCTCTTGGGATAATGCTTCATGAATGTTAGATCTTAATCAACAAGAATGCCATTTGAATGAAAGTGGTTCCATGATATTATGCATGCTTTGCATTTGGCATATTTGTTAACACTTGTATGATGAAGCATTTTGATGTTGAAGATTTGGTTGATTCAAGAAAGTGATTGAATGGTTGAGCCTTCATGCCTTTGTATTTGAGATTCATGTTCATCATATCAAAATATTGTCATATGGTGAATATATTTTTGATGGTTGAATTGAGAAGTCAGTTACATGCTTGAATGTGTTTAACGATGAATTTTTATGTTAACCAGTTCAAAGAGTTGAAGCTTTGTTCATGAGTTTTGATTATCATCTAACTTCTTGGTTTATCATATTTTTACAGGTTCAAGGTTGATTTTTAAACCCTCTCATGTCAAGTGGATGATGGTAACATCTAACCATTTCTATGCTAAGTTTCGGGTCATTTTCAAGAACATCTTTCAGGAGGTTGCATTGCATTGGAAGTGTTTTATGCATCCTTAAAATGAGATTTTTGAGCCTTTACAATGTGCTTAATGTTTTCTCATAAATCTTGTTTAAATGTGGTTTAGATGGTCTTAATACTTTATGGAATTCGTGGTAATTAATTCTTGTTTTTTGGGAATTTTTCTGGCATTTTATCGGGGCTAAAACATAATTTTTTGACCCTCAGCAGAAGGGGTTGACCCCTGGGTCGACCCCCCCTGGGCTGTGCCCAGCCACATGCATGGGTCGACCCCTAGGGTCGACCCACTGCAAGGGTCGACCCCTGGGGTCGACCCCTGTAAAAACAGAACCTGTTTTGGTTCTGTTTGGCCCTTTGCTGCCTGAGGGTCGACCAAGGGGTCGACCCCTTCCGGAACGTGTTTTCCGAAAGTGTTTAAAACCCTTTGAAAACTCTTTCAAACATTACCATACTACCCCCTATTAATTTCTATTGTTATTAAGGTGTTTTTAACATGTATTAGGGGGGTTTTATGAGTCTTTTCCCCACCCCTTGAGTTGCTTATATAAGAGTTACAAATTTGGGAAGTGATTAACCCTAATGCTCATTTGTTCATTCGTGTAGGTGAAGAAAAAGGGAAAAACATGGTGGAGCTCTTCCAAAGAGGATATCATCTACATCCGTGAAGATCTGGAGCTCGTGGAAGAAGAAGAAAAGGAGCGGATCGAAGAGAGGATCAAGAGGACGTAAGAATCATCTTCATCCGGCTTCCCTCCAACTCGTGGTTCAAGGAACGTCATCAACCGGCCTTGGAAAATAAAGGGGGACTACTTCTATGTCTTCTATCAGTTCTTTGTGATGTGTTCTATGATCTATATTTTGGGTTTGAGCATGCTTGAATATTTGTGCTTATTTTCTGAATACTAGAGATATTTGTGTGTGTGACCGTTTGTGTATACGGTCGTGTTTGATCGCCTGCGTGCGATCGTGTTTGTGTCATTGTGCTGCGGTTGTGGCAGCGTGTGTGTGTGTGTGCTGTGATCCGGTCGTCGGACCGTGTGTGTGTGTGTGTGTTGTGATCTGGTCGTCGGACCGTGTGTGTGTGTGTTGTGATCCGGTCGTCGGATCGTGTGTGTGTTGTGATCCGGTCGTCGGATCGTGTATGTGTTTGTGATCCGGTCGTCGGATCGTGTGGGAGACTTCGTCTCCGTCTGTGTGTGTGTTGGGGCGTGTCCCCGTGTGTGTGCGGGCGTCGTCCCGTTTGTGTTTGGAGCGTCGTCTCCGTTTGGGGATTTATCCCCGAGTGAAGCCTCACCGGGTTTGGTGTGGGGTGGACGTAGGGAACCCGTCGTGGTCCCGAACCACCTTAAAAATTCTGTGTCTTGTGGTTTGCTTTTGTGGATGCGTGCTTAAGTGTTTATATTGGTTGAATGTTCGTGTGTGAACGGTGAGATCGAGAGAACCTAGTTATCGTGTTTAGCTAATTCCTCAATCTTATCAATCTTGTTAATTCTGCTGTGCGCTAGTTTATGTTTTTAATTGGTCATAGTTTTTAGTAGAAGGATCTATTCACCCCCCCTCTAGATCCGTGTTCTTGCACTTCGGGACCCAACAATTGGTATCAGAGCGAGGCTCTACTGTCCCTAGATCTCACGATCTACCGAGTGATCCCAGTGCATTCTACAATCATGAACTTTTCTGTTGAGCACATGTCAATGAATTGCCTTCCTATTCTTAATGGTTCTGATATTACTTCATGGATAGGTAAAATGTGTGGACGGATCAATTCAATTAATCCTAATCTTTGGAAGTTGATTTATGATGGTCCTCACATATTACCTCTAGATGAGACCAAGTGGTCTAGTCAAGATAAATTGAAGAACCATGAAAATGTCATTGTCTTAAGTTTATTGAAAAGTGCTATTGATACTCATATGTTTCCATTTGTTTCATCTTGTAGAACGGCAAAGGAGCTTATGGATCAGTTGATCAAAGCTCAAGAGATGGAAGGATACAATTGTCTCATGGCCGACAATGATGACCAACTCAATGAAGAAAATTATGATGAGGTACATTCTGAATCCGAAGAACTCTCTATTGAGGAATGGCAAATGGCATATGCTACGTTGTATGATAAATGTAAGAAACTCAAATCTGAAAATAAAACCTTGAAAATGAAGATTAATGAGAATGGGCATGCTAATTCCTCATGTCATCATCATCATCATCATCAGAGCCTTATCCCAATTAATTGGGGTCGGCTACATGAATCCTGTTCCGCCAAAGATTTCTATCAAGTGTAATATTCATATTTAAACTCAAAGAACTAATGTCCTTCCTAATAACATCGCACAATCTCATTTTAGGCCTTCCTCGAGCTCTTTTACTAGCATCCACTAAGATTTGGTCACATCTTTTAACCGGTGCTGAGTTAGGGCGACGAAACACATGGCCAAACCACCTGAGTCTATTTTCTCTCATTTTCCAATCAATTGGAGCTATCCCTAAGTCCTTACGGATGCACTCATTCCTAATCCTGTCTTTCTTAGTCTTGCCACACATCCATCTCAACATCCTCATCTCTGCTACACACATTTTATGGATGTGTTCCTTTCGTACTGCCCAACACTCGGTACCATACAACAAAGTAGGTCTCACAGCCGTTCTATAAAGCCTCCCTTTGAGTTTCACAGGCATACGACGATCACAAAGGACACCTAATGCACTTCTCCATCTTAACCATCCTGCCTTAATCCTATGTGTAACGTCATCATAAATCTCCCCATTCTCTTGTATGATAGACCCTAAGTATCGAAAGCTACTACTCTTCGGAATGTTATGTCCATCAATTAGAACCATGTCTTCCTGAACCACTCTCCCATTACTAAAATTATAGTGCATAAACTCTGACTTGCTCCTACTAATTTTAAAATCTTTAGACTCCAAGGCAAGTCTCCAACGCTCTAACTTAGTATTTAGAGCATCAATACTCTCATCAATTAAAATAATATCATCTGCCAATAGCATACACCAAGGGATATCCTCATGCAATTATTTAGTTACTTCATCTATAACTAAGGCAAAGAGATACGGACTTAGTGCAGAACCTTGATGTAAACCTATAGAAACGGGAAATTCACCAGTCTCCCCAGCAATAGTTCGAACACTACTAATAGCACCGTCGTATATATCCTTAATTAAATCAACATATCCTTGAGAGATTCCTTTCTTTCTTAATGTCCACCAAATTAATTCTCTTGGTACTCGATCGTACGCCTTCTCTAAATCAAGAAAAACTATATAAAAATCTTTTCTCATCTCTCTATACTTCTCTATTAGCTGCCGTAGTAAGAAAATAGCTTCTGTAGTAGATCTGTTTGGCATAAAATCAAACTGATTTTCTGATACAGTAGTCATACAACAGAGGCGTTTTTCAATTACTCTTTCCCAAAGTTTCATAGTATGACTCATAAGCTTAATTCCACGATAATTATTACAACTTTGAATATCTCCTTTATTTTTATAGAAAGGAACTACAACACTTTTTCTCCAAACGTCTGGCATTCTCCGTTCCTTTAAAATTTTATTAAAAAATTTAGTTAGCCATGAGAACTGTAAAATCTTGGAGTCAAAAATTGAACATCTGCAAGAACAAAATGAATCTCTTGAATCAAAAGTTGAATTATTTTCAGAAGAGATTTCCTATTTGAATGAAGATGTTGAAATGGCTAGAAAACTTAACATATCTTTTCAAATTGAAAATGAGTGTGATGAACTGCGTGAGCAAAATACATTCCTCATGTCTAAAATCTCCATGCTTGAGAAAAATGAAGAATATCTCAAGAGCAAGCTAGCTTCTTTGTCTGATGATGATAAAATGTTTGAAAAGTTGCTTGATTCTGAAATTGATAGCAAAAGCATCATGAATGAAAATGAAGATCTTAAAAAGAAAAATGGTGCCATGTTAATTCAGAATTCCTTACTTGAGGGAAGATTGAAATGCTTTGATAAGCTTGAACAAGAAAATTCATTGTTGAAATCTAAGAATGAACAATTGCTTGTTAAGATTTCAAAGTTTGTTGAAACTGAGTTCTTGAAAACTTAACTAAAAAACTCTATGCCATGAATGATGAAAATAAGAAAATCTTGAAAGAGAATGAAAACTTGGAATCTGTGAATTACCTGCTTAAAAAGAAAATCCTTGCATGTGGAAAAGAGATCAATAACTTGAAGCTTGATTTGTCTAGATTTGTCAAAGGGAAGGAGAACTTAAACACATTGCTAGGTGTTAAAGTGAACTTTCAAAAAGAGGGTCTTGGTTACATCCCGGTCAACAAAAAATCTTTTGAATCAAAAATGAAAGCCTCTTTTGTTCATGTCTCTGACATTCCTAGCACCTCCAAAACACCTCCTCCCGTTGCTCAAGTGAAAATCTTTGGAAATAATTTTGATAAAAAGAAAAATCTCAACAAAAAGCCTTCCATGTCAAATAGATCTCAAAAATTAAAGTTGAATGTTGAATGCTTCTATTGTGGCATGTTTGGTCATGTGATGGATGATTGTGTTGTCATGAAAGAGGATGACAAACTCGCATGCAAAAATAAAAATACCTCATGCTTTTATTGTCACAAGCTTGGCCATGTCATGAATGATTACTTTGTCAAACAAAATGATGATTATCGTGTCATGAATGCTAAGTTGAACTTTCAATAAAAATTCAGAACTGAACATGCTTCCAATGCTCAAGGGTCTTCATCCTATAAGAGAAACTTGTTCATAAACACTCATGCAAACAATGGAAAGTCATTCCGTAGACTCACATCTCCTTGTTGCTTTCATTGTGGGAAGTACGGGCATGTTATGAAAGAGTGTTAGTTTTTGAAAATAGAAAATTTTCATGCTTCTAGAATGCATGCTAGGTCTAATTTTGTTAAATCTAGACCTTTTGAAAATAGACAATGGAATGGATTTGAAACTTCCTTTACTCCAAAAAGGAAGTCTTTTGGTAAAACTGCTTCTCCTCAATGCCTTTATTGTGGAAACCGTGGACATGTTATTGAGAATTGCAGGATCATGAAGAATGATGATGTTGTAGTAATGAAAAGGAAGAAAGTATTTGGTGGCAATGCTACCAACCTCTAGGGACCCAAAAAGGCTTGGGTGCCCAAATCTGTTGAATGAATTATTTTGGATGCAAATATGTCTTGAGGTAAATAAAGAATGAAAGGGGTTCCAGTAAAATGGAACATGACACACTCATATGGTAAAACCCCAACTTTGCTCCTTCATTGTCAAACTTGGTGGCCTTGATGTTTTGGAATGAGATTTTGGTATGTTCTCTTGTTATGCTCTAAACTCTTCACATTCCACATATGTCTTGAATGGATGAATATTTGGTATATTAAATAGTGGTTAGAGAAGGTTGGACTACGTTCAACTGGATACTTCAACTAAACGTGATGGTGGTCTTCGGACCTGTGTTCTCCGCCTAGTACCAAAATTCAGAAATTGAATTATTTGGCTTATAAGGAACCATGTGTTTTGAATGAAATCAATTTGCCTTTGATTTGCATGTGCCTTCAAATTGAATTTGAAAAATCTTCTTGTTTCAAAAGGGTAAAATTTTTGAACTGTGGAATTGCTTGATCATATGTAACAATTGGTATTGAAATGTGGAAACATATCTTTTGAAGGAAATCAATTTGCCTTGAAATTCTGAAATACCATGTGCGTTCAAATTGATTCTGAAATTCATTCTTACTTCTAGAAGGCAAAATTTCTGATATGCAAAATTGTTCCTTTGACAGATATTTTTTCTGAACTTGATCTGTTGTTCTTGTATTCTGCTATGATGAACATGTCTCATTGGTTGAATGAATCTAAAAATTTTGAGGAATAAGCATGATGTCTTTACCTTCTGAATACTTTTCATTATGAAATGCATGAGCATCTGAGTGAAATTGAGTATCTGGTATATCAAATGGTGTGTAGTGGAAATGTGGATTATGTCCACCTAGAAGCTCTCACTATGTGTGAGTTGGGTTTTAAAACCTTCACCTCCACCTCGTACCAGAACCTATAAAATCTGTTTGGTCTGTGGATGACACTATAAGCTCTTGAAATGTTATTGAAAATCTGTTTTTGAACATTTCTGAAAATAATTTGGGTTCACTACTTGATTTTGACTATTTGTGTACCCTTGTTCAAAAAGGTCAATTCTTGGAAAATGGTTGCTGCTCATCAGTTGAATATATATGTCTCCTTGTGCATTCTGTCATGATGTTCTAAAATAAAAATAAAATGAAAAATTTGCATCCTGCATTGCATTCTCATGCTTTTATAAGTTACATGCATTAGAAACTTCATAAGGTGCATTTAGATCATTTATATGAAAAACTAAAAACTTGCATCTTGCACCCATATTGAATTTTACAATGCATTTAGAACTTTTAAACAAAAATCTGACATTCTACATTGCATTGGCATCTTTGCATATCATTCATATACTATGCATATAAAATGACAAAAAGATGCATATTGCATATTCATGCATATAGAGCATATGCATATATTTCATGATAATCGCATATCTTGACTCGTGAATGCTTATATGTATGCTTCATGAATCCTTGCATGCTTGTAAGTATTTACCCTATGAAACCATTTCTTGATCTTTCTAAGACCTCACCTCCTTGATAAATAACAGTGCAGTGATTTTATTCATATGTGATACATGTCATTTATTAAGGGGGAGGATTTGATTCCAACCGTGCATACATTTAGGGGGAGTCATAGCTAGGTCTTGTCGAATTCATTTTATACATGCAAAATAAAAATTTTCTCCCACACTCTTGCACATAATGAATTCAATGACTTTCATTGATAAGGATTTAAGAAATTCTTTTCAACACTCTAAAGGGAACTTGAATCTCTATATAGACATTAAAGAGTAATCATGAGGAAAAAGCTGCCTACCCCACAAAAATTCAATAAGTGGAATGTGGATCCGAGTAACCGAGAATCTCCCCTAAAACAAAGGAGAAAACTCGTGTCAAAAGGAGAAACAAAAATCCATATGTGTGATGAATCCAAGTAGCCAAGAATCCCCATTGCGACACATGAGGAAACTCGCGCCGAAAGGTGAAGTCTATTAAAAGAAACTAAATCGGGGTTGTGCGAAGCTACCGAAAGTCGAGAATCTAAAGTGAAAGTGTAGAGAGGAGATTACCTTCCAGTGTTCTTTAGAAAATCTGGAAATCCATATGTTTTGAAGCTCATTAGTCATTGCCTCACATTTCACATGGATATTTTTGTAATGTATGTATCTTATGAATTTGCCTACATTCATGGTTTATGTAGTACTCCTAGTTGTGTATGCACAAATCTCTTAGTTATGCTTCATGCCTTACATTCTTGAATTTGAATCACATGCTCTTTTATTAACCCGTGCCTCATATAGGGGGAGTTACCATATGTACTATTTGTGTGCATGACGATTGTGCTTGTGTGCTTGCATGTTCATGCATTCCCCTTGAGTCTAATTCTGAGCATAAACCTTACATTTGAAAGATAGAAGTCATCATGTGCATAGCTTCATAACTTGCATGATTAACATTCACATAGTACATATTAAGTGCTAATTTGCATATTTACATATTTGACATTTTCAGCATGCATATAGGTCATTCATGATATCATCTTAATCAAATCCATACTTGTCACCAATTGGCATAGTTCATTTTGAAATGCATATTCTGAATACTTCATGTTGCATAAATGCCAAAATGAGTTCAACCAACAAATGGTATCATGATCAACAAATGTTATCTTTGAGGCTCTCTCTCTTCGAGAATTGAAATTACTTATGTTTGTGCCTCTATCTTGATCAACACTTTGTATCATATATTTGAGCCCCTACTTAACATCAATTGGCCTTTAAATTGAAAACTTATCATTTGGCCTCATATGTTCATTTTATGTCACATGCTCCCTTGTCTTTTTGTAGATGACAAAAAGGGGGAGAATGATTGGTGTGTGCTCAATGGTGTATGAATGTTGTTGTCTTGGGGAGAATATGAGAAGTGGTTATGCTCAATGTTTGCACATGTTTGCAAAATCTATATTATCACACACATCGTTTTGTCATCATCAAAAAGGGGGAGATTATTGCATCCCATAGTTCGTGCTTGGTTTCAATGATATCAAAACGATTGTGTTTGTGTGTGTATGTGTTTCATTGAGCAACATGTTTTATATCTTGATTTGATGAGTTGAAAGATGGATTCAATACTCTTGAAAGCCATGTGAACTCTCGGTGTTTAAGGAACTAATGTTATATTTATGTTGGTTTGTAGGAACACAACTTCATAGCTCATACTTGGAATCTTAAGGAGTCCATCAATGAAGCTCTTCTTCTTAAAGGGAGTCAACTCTGTTCATGTTTGAAAGTTATATGAATGATTTGTATTTAAGGATCTCATGCCTTGAATATTTTGATTTACAGGATCAAAGTCCATGATTCACGTTTTGGAACTCAAAGGAGTGCATCAATGAAGTTCTTCTTCAAAAAGGGAGTTACCTTTCTCGTTGAATTGCATTTCATCTTTATATGATTCATACATTTCATCAAGTAAGATTTCAAGTCTTGATTGAGGTATTTCCTTGCATTTTCCTCTCAAGGCTTTTGGACTAGAAATATACTTAGCCTATTTACTTGAATCTTGATGAATGTGATTTTATATCAATGTTCCTCTAGGGATAATGCTTCATGAATGTTAGCTCTTAATCAACAAGAATGTCATTTGAATGAATGTGGTTCCATGATATTATGCATGCTTTGCATTTGGCATATTTGTTAACACTTGTGTGATAAAGCATTTTGATGTTGAAGATTTGGTTGATTCAAGAAAGTGATTGAATGGTTGAGCCTTCATGCCTTTGTATTTGAGATTCATGTTCATCATATCAAAATATTATCATATGGTGAATATATTTTTGATGGTTGAATTGAGAAGTCAATTACATGCTTGAATGTGTTTAACGATGAATTTTTATGTTAACCAGTTCAAAGAGTTGAAGCTTGGTTCATGAGTTTTGATTATCATCTAACTTCTTGGTTTATCATGTTTTTACAGGTTCAAGGATGATTTTAAACCCTCTCATGTCAAGTGGATGATGGTAACATCTAACCATTTCTATGCTAAGTTCCGGGTCATTTTCATGAACATCTTTCATGAGGTTGCATTACATTAGAAGTGTTTTATGCATCCTTAAAATGAGATTTTTGAGCCTTTACAATGTGCTTAATATTTTCTCATAAATCTTGTTTAAATGTGGTTTAGATGGTCTTAATACTTTGTGGAATTCATGGTAATTAATTCTTATTTTTTGGGAATTTTTCCAGCATTTTATCGGGGCTAAAACATAATTTTTTGACCCTCAGCAGAAGGGGTCGACCCCTGGGTCGACCCCCCCCGGGCTGTGCCCAGCCACATGCATGGGTCGACCCCTGGGGTCGACCCCTGTAAAAATAGAACCTATTTTGGTTCTGTTTGGCCCTCTGCTGCCCGAGGTTCGACCCAGGGGTCGACCCCTTCCAGAACGTGTTTTCCGAAAGTGTTTAAAACCCTTTGAAAACCCTTTCAAACATTACCATACTACCCCCTATTAGTTTCTATTGTTATTAAGGTGTTTTTAACATGTATTAGGAGGGTTTTATGAGTCTTTTCCCCACCCCTTGAGTTGCTTATATAAGAGTTATGAATTTGGGAAGTGATTAACCCTAATGCTCTTTTCTTCATTCGTATAGGTGAAGAAAAAGGGAAAAACGTGGTGGAGCTCTTCCAAGGAGGATATCATCTACGTCCGTGAAGATCTGGAGCTCGTGGAAGAAGAAGAAAAGGAGCGGATCGAAGAGAGGATCAAGAGGATGTAAGAATCGTCTTCATCCGGCTTCCCTCCAACTCGTTGTTCAAGGAACGTCATCAACCGGCCTTGGAAAACAAAGGGGGACTACTTCTATGTCTTCTATCAGTTCTTTGTGATGTGTTCTATGATCTATATTTTGGGTTTGAGCATGCTTGAATATTTGTATTTATTTTCTGTACACTAGAGATATTTATGTGTGTGACCGTTTGTGTATACGGTCGTGTTTGATCACCTGCGTGCCATCATGTTTGTGTCATTGTGTTGCGGTTGTGGCAGCGTGTAACGACCCGAGAATCCGATTACCGGGAAGGCCCGATAACCCGAGACTAGCACCGCCACCCACGAGTCCTAAGACTCGGAAGGGTTAGAAGGATGGTGTGGAAACTACACAAGTATCACAAGTAATTGCATAATTTAAAAAGTTGTAATATTAAGCAGGAAATAAATTAGCATTTTACAGGGTCCACAATTGAAAATAACAACAACAGTAGTAGTCCACAACTAGTACAGAGATAAGAAAGAAAAGTACAGCTACACGGGGCATACCCCGGCTCTGACCTCTGGCACTACCTCTGGGCACCCGCACCTCGCTGCACCCCATACGCGCTCCCCAGGGGCGGCGCCTCACCTGAAACACGGTGAAAACACGCGGGGAATGAGTCTCGGAACAAGACTCAGTAGGGATCACTCGAACCCTACCTCGTAAAATGGAAAACCACTACGCTAGCGGTAGGTGAGTATCTCGGAAAGGAGAGCCTTGTACTCTACACAACAAAGACCCTACGGCACGCAAACCGGCACACGTGCCACGGTGAGACAACCAAAGCTGAACGATCGACCCGACAAAACCCGAAGGTCGGAAACACACGACTGACAGTCTGTCACTCCGTACTCGACAGGAGTATCTCCTACTAGAAGCACAGCCGGTAGCGTCCCCTGACGTCTTACACCGCACCGCAGGTGATCCGCCTGGCGTGGTAGCTCCTACCAAAGGCACAAACACCGTACAAGTAACCACAAACAAGTGACTAGCTGGGGTCACACTCGTTGACGTGCGTCCACCGTCCCCAACCACGTGTGCACACACAGACCACGCGTCCTAGGTCTGGCCCTCTGACTGGTTTTCCCCTGACACTGGACTCTGATTAGACGAGGGGCCCGACGGAAACTAGTCTAAAACCGTCCTCAGGGTAAGCCCGTACACCACTCCCTGGTGCAACCGGCATCGCGTACTAGTAGGCTACGACTAGTGGAGGGTCACTTAAGGAGTAGACTCTCAAGTCAACGGAAAACGTCATAATCGTAGGTACGCGGAATGCTCCTTGTACCAACACCGTCACACGGCGACACAAGCCGAAATCACCATCTCCCGGGACCCCACGGCACCCTCATGTGTGGCCCCTACATGATGTCCAGGATCAGTCAGACCACGGGTCAGCACAGGGATCGAGACTCGCTCATCTGGGACTCGAATCGGCAAGGGATGGGAGATGCGGTCACCGGAGGACCGCCTCCTGTGGTAGCGGTCTGCCTAGGACCGCAACCACACAGTCGCGGTCCTCCTAGAACTGCGACCACCCTGGCGTAAGAAAAATGAACGCGGTCACCCGGTGACCGTGTTCACACAGTAGCGGTCTCCAGGAGACCGCGACTAAAAACCAACGGTCAAAAACACCTCGGGGTCCGTGTCGATCCCCACGGTGAACGCGGTTGCCACCAGACCGCTACCAACAGTCGCGGTCTGTCGCAAGACCGCGTCCGCCCACCGACACTCTAAATCCCCAACGGTTCAAAATCTAATGAAAGCGGTCCCCACCTGACCACGACCAGTGAAAACGGTCACTGGTGGACCGCGATCACCTCGGAAAACCGAGAACGGCGGGAAACGGCCTAAAACACCATTCCATGCCCCAATCACCCCCGGGTGATGGGGAAACAAAGGGGGAACTCATCCCCACACCCTAGAGTACCAAATGATGCCCCCAAAACTCCAAATGGTGCGGTAAAACTCTAGATCGGCACTCAAACCCCCAAAGCATGTATTTCCCGTCCCGAGCTCAAACGAACCCCTCTCGGCTCCCCACCGACCTAGAAATCACGGGAAAGGAAAGCACGAAGATAGAGGATCATCACCCTACCTCGGGGTTGTCCAAAACGTGGCGAATCGCCGCCGATCCTCAAGAATGACTTAAAACTTCACGAACTCCCCACGCCCTCACCGAGCACCGAACACTGCCACGATCACCACGCCGCCGCCTATGCCACGACGCCGTCGCCTTGCCGCGTCCGCAGCCGAAGGGGATGGCGCTGGGGCTAGCACCGGAAGAGGGGGGCCGGTCATGGTGGAAGCGCTCACGGGAGAGAAGGGAGGAAGAAGAAGAAAGAGAAAGGGAAAAAGAAAAGAAAAAGAAATGGGAATATATAGAAAATCCGATTTTTTGGAAAAATACTAAAAAATAGAAAAATATATTTTTGGAATCCTCGGAACGCACCGATCGCAACGGTACCACTCGTGCCCAGGTGAACGACCCGGTCCACCCGCAGCGAGCTTCTAAAGAAAAAGCCGAAACACACATCGGAAATCAGAAAACACGCACGGAAAAGTCACGGAATGCCTCCGGGCCTCCAAAATAACTCCGGATCACGCCAATCTGAACACGAAAGATGTCCGAAACGAAATTTCAAACGCAACGGAGCCAGACGCTCTGAAAAACCAGATCCGGGACCCAAAAAGAAGGATCCGAAAGGTTCGGGATATTACACAGTGTGTGGGTGTGTGTTGTGATCAGGTCGTCAGACCGTGTGTGTGTGTGTTGTGATCCGGTCGTCGGATCGTGTGTGTGTTGTGATCTGGTCATCGGATCGTGTATGTGTTTATGATCCGGTCGTCGGATAGTGTGGGAGACTTCGTCTCCGTCTGTGTATGTGTTGGGGTGTGTCCCCGTGTGGGTGCGGGCGTCATCCCGTGTGTGTTTGGAGCGTCGTCTCCGTTTGGAGATTTATCCCCGAGTGAAGCCTCACCGGTTTGGTGTGGGGTGGACGTAGGGAACCCTTCGTGGTCCCGAACCACCTTAAAAATTCGGTGTCTTGTGGTTTGCTTTTGTGGATGCGTGCTTAAGTGTTTGTATTGGTTGAATGTTCGTCTGTGAACGGTGAGATCGAGAGAACCTAGTTATCGTGTTTAGCTAATTCCTCAATCTTATCAATCTTGTTAATTCCATTGTGCGCTAGTTTATGTTTTTAATTGGTCATAGTTTTTAGTAGAAGGATCTATTCACCCCCCCCTCTAGATCCGTGTTCTTGCACTTCGAGACCCAACAAGCTCAAAGGCTTCTACTGGCCAACCATGTACGCGGACTGCATCCAATATCCCTGTACATGCCATCAGTGCCAAGCCTTTGGCCCAGTACCCAAAAGACCTCCTAACCCACTACATCTTATAGCCCACACCTGGCCCTTCGCTGAGTGGGGGATGGACATTGCGGGGCCTTTCCCACCATCTTCCAAGGGCCATAAATACATCCTGGCCGCCACTGATTACTTCTCTTGCTGGGCGGAGGCCCTTCCCTTGCGAGAGGTCACCGGGGAAATAGTGGCTAGATTCGTCCGGCATAACATCATATACTGATTTGATACTCCCAGTCGCATAATGTCTGACAACGGGACACCCTTCAAGAATAAGTCCGTATACCAGCTAGCGCCCAAATTCCACATCGACTGGAGAACCTCTTCGGTCTACAACCCCCAGGCTAACAGTTTGGCGGAAGCCTTCAACAAAATCCTCTGCAAGCTCCTGGCTAAGATTGTTAGCCACCGGAAACGTGATTGGGGTGGGAAGGTCTTCGAAACATTATGGGCCTATCGGACAGTCAAC
The DNA here is from genome assembly GCA_022559845.1 of Amorphophallus konjac. NCBI lineage: Eukaryota > Viridiplantae > Streptophyta > Magnoliopsida > Alismatales > Araceae > Amorphophallus > Amorphophallus konjac. The sequence continues at coordinate 298,589,789 of CM040122.1, read as the reverse complement.
AAAACCCCCACGCGGTGCTCGTCATTCTCCCTTGCTTACGGGACAGAAGCGGTTATCCCCATCGAAGTCCAGTTAGCCTCATACCGTGTGGCGGTCCACACCGGCCTTGCCGGCCCTGACGAAAGTGAGTACTAGAGAAGGCTAGAGGAGCTCACCGATCTGGAAGGCAAGCGACTCGAAGCCTACAAACACCTACAAGTATACCATGCCCACATGGCCCGGGCCTATGATAAGCTCGTCAAGCAGCGAGCTTTTAAGCAAGGCGACCTTGTCATGATCAAGGAAAAGGAAGTCATGGTAGGGCGCTCCAGTGGAACATTACGGCCAAATTAGCGATGTCCGTATGTTATCCAGAATGTCTACGAGGGTGGGGGCTACACGGTCGTCGATCACAAAGGTCATAGACCATTCTCACCTCTCAACGGTAAACACATTAAGCTATACTATGCACCAGAATATGAGTTCACACGTCAGCCAGACTGAGGTGCACATCTCAGCTACTACCAGTGAGGCCGATCCTTCCCTGTGAAGGATCTAACCGGCCAGTCCTCCCAGTCTTCAAATCCCAGTCAAGCACCCAGCCCAGTTCCCCAGAACAGCCGCCAGGCATCCTCAGGGACTAATCTCCTGCCCTCGTTCCCGTCACCATGAGAGCACGGGCACTTCTACACCTACACCAGTCCAGCCGCCAGGCTCCCAGGTAAGCATAAAAAAACATGGGGTTAAAAATAGAGATGCCCCGGCAGACCCAGTGGCTGAGGTGGAAACCCGAAAGGGCACCTCAGGCAAAATTGGGAAACCCCTCGACGTGAAAACCCGTAAGGGCGCATCAGAAAAAGCTAAAGGGGGTCGGCTCTAGTGAAAACCTGAAAGGGCAGTAGAGCCGATAACTAGAAAATCTTCCTCTCCTCACCAGTCAGAATGGCTTTCCACCCACTCCTCCTTGGGCCGTTTGCCTCACCCAGAGCCAGCCTCCAATCAATTTAAACTGCTAGGGCACGAGCCCTATGATTCCCAGTTGGCCTTGCACAACACCCACTCAATTTGGCCGACCTTAGGCCCTTGCTTCGACAACACAGGTCAACCAGTCCATGTGACCGTCAAGCTCTCAATAGAGTTATGTACAGACACATTCCCAGACACTTATCATTCTACACCCCTACATCCTACATCCTACATCCCCTGCGAATCCAAAGCCCTCAAGTTTCACCATGATCCCAGTTTTCTCTTACAATCCCTGATCCACCAGCCATAACTCCAGTCGTATTTGGCCATAACAACGTGGCCCTTCCCCACCATGACATGAGGGTTTGTAAAAAACCCTTATTAATGGCAGAACAATATTCGACCACCAACACTTTCCAGTTTAAGGTTACGTCCCTTGACGGCAACACGCTATGAACGGTAGTCTCAAAAAAAAAATGGGGTGAAAAATAGAGATACCCCGGTGGCCTCAGTTGATTCCTTCCACAGGATTACTGAGGGAAAAATTGCCATTAACCCAGCTGAGGTGAAAACCGAAAAGGGCGCCTCAGGCATAATTGGGTAACCCCTCGGTGTGAAAACCCGCAAGGGCGCATCGAAAAAAGCAAAAGGGGTCCAGCTCTGGCGAAAACCTGCAAGGGCGGTAGGGCTGGTAAAGAAAAAAAAACTCCTCTCCCTCTCTACTCTTTACTAATGAAAGTCGTCAACTGCGACACCTCACTGACGGTGACGTTCGCATCACTCCATAACAATGGTGGCCACTACACCCCCGAGGGTCGGTCATCGCCAATTCCAACTCTAGTCTCGGCTACACTCCCCAATGGTCAGCCGACTAGTTCCAGCCTTCCGATCGCTGCGCATCGGTAGCCAGCCGACCAGCTCCAGTCTCCAGTTCCAGTTCCCGGCTACAATGCCTTTACAGGCCAAATGCCAGTTTCCAACTCTAGTTTTCGGCTACAACACCTTCACAGGCCAGCCGCCAGCCTCCAGTCCTAGTACTTCGGCTACAATGCCTTCACAGGCCAGCCGCCAGCTTCCAACTCCAGTCTTCAGATACAACACCTTCACAGGCCAACCGCAAGCTTCCAACTCCAGTCTTCGGCTACAATGCCTTCACAGGCCAACCGCTAGCTTCCAACTCCAGTCTTCGGCTACAACGCCTTCACATGCCAGCCGCCAGCCTCCAGTCCCAGTACTTCGGCTACAACGCCCTCACAGGCCAGCCGCCAGTTTTCAACTCCAGTTTTCGGCTACAACGCCTTCACAGGCCAGCCGCCAGCCTCTAGTCCCAATACTTCGGCTACAACGCCCTCACAGGCCAGCCGCCAGTTTCCAACTCTAGTTTTTGGCTACAACACCTTCACAGGCCAGCCGCCAGCCTCTAGTCCCAGTACTTCAGCTACAACGCCTTCACAGGCCAACCGCCAGTCTCCCATTCCAGTTTCCAGCTACAACGCCTTCACAGGCCAGCCGCCAGCTTCCAACTCCAGTTCCTGTCTACAACATCTCCACAGGCCAACCGCCAGCTCCCAGCTCCGGTTTCGGCCACAGTCCCTTCATAGGTCGGCCAACCAGTCCCAGCCCCCAATCCTAACCTTCGGTTGTGACACCTTCTGAGGCCATTCGGCCAACCCAACTCCAGTTTCTCAAGCCGAGAAGAGCTACATTATCGGCTAATGACATATAAACACCCAACACCCAAGCGTCAACCCACAACCAACGCATTCCAGAGTCAGTTCCTGACTCCAACCCAGTAGGCCGCCACGTTCTGACCGGCCTACGCCAATCCTGCACTAGGGCCTTTCCCCTACTTCTCGGCAACCAGCACTCAGCTCCCAGTATTCCGAATCCAGCTACACCAATCCCCTTACCCAGTCTTTCATTTCAATGTCCGGAAGTCAGGTAAACCCAGTCCCTTGCCCCTTACACCGGTACGTGTTAAACCAACCAAGCATGACTGACAGTAAGTGGCAGCCATTCCCTATATCCAACCCTGTCCCATAGACTGGGAAGAAGAAGAACTCAGTAGACAACAACACCAAAATCTGGAATTTGTCATTGATACTCTATAAAAGGGAGCACAAGACATGCCCTTGGGGTAACAAAGGACATATAGCCCAGACAAGGTCGACGCAAGTTGAACACTAGCCTCGGCCCTGGCTTCGACAGTCCGTCACTCAACCCTAGGAAGCTCTACGGCTTGCTACTGCTCCTCCAAGGCCTTCTGCAAGGCCTCAGCCCTGCTCTCCACCTCGCTCAGATGCGTAGCACAGTCCCTGGCAAGTGACACGGCCGCATCAGCGAGCCTCCTCTGCTCGGCAGCTGCTAACGCGAGCCGAGCCCACTGCTCCTGCACCTCTCGAACGGCCGCTAGTCGCCAGGCCCTCTGCTCCTGAGCCTCCAGGAGCCGCAGGTACTCCGCCCAGATGCCGGCTAAGCCAGACACCCAGAGATCGTGTGGGAAACCAAGGCCGTGGTAGCCCTGGGTGTAGTCCCTCAGCTGCTGCCGAAGCTCCACAGGAGAAGGCAAGGCGTCACCTCCTAGGTACCCTCAGGCTCGCTGGAGCAAGGCCGCACCCACGCTGTGTTGGGGTGCTAGGCCCGGAATCAGAGGGGGGTGAATGAATCCCCTTATAAAAAATTACCGAATTAAAAGTTGTAACTAGACACAAATGCGGAATTAAAACTAGTCAAGCTCCACAAGATAGGGTGGACAATGATTCTCTTGATCAAACAGTTGAGCTGCAAGAATGCATACTCCTAAGTAGACCTATGCTATTGACCGAACCAATTAAGCAATCAAATGCAACTTAGACGCTCAGATTACTTGAGTGAATTTGACACTCTCTAGTAATAATGATCAAGACTTCAAAGTGACTCTCTCAAAACCAGAGTCAAATGTTCGCTGTTCAACCCAAAAGCCCACTAGATGGGAAATAGAGATCGATCCTAAGCATATATCTAGCGAATCAGACAAGGCAATCAAACCACGATGGATAAAATATTTTTAGGTGGTTCGGCCCTCCAGACCTACGTCCACCCCACACTTAAACCAGAGTGTGGATTCCCGTTGATACACAGCTTAACTACTAGGCCTCATTGCTTGCCAACAACCGCTGATTGACAGCTTGACCACTGGGCAATACAGCTTAGCCGACCAGAGGAATCGATCCTCTGTAACCCCTGAGCGACACAGCTTGGTTTGCTGACTCACAGCTTGAAACAAAGGTTTAACAGAAAAACAAAAGATGAAAAATCACAGCACCCGAAAGCTGGAAACGATCTTAAAACACAAGTGGCTCTTGCAGGAGCTAATTGGCTTGAATCTGATCCAAGGTCTAGTTGATCAGGTCTTCAATCAGCTTCACCTTCCTTTCCACAAACTCTCTCTCACTCTTTCTTCTTCTTTCTCACAAACTCTCAATCTCTTCTTCTTCTTCTCACTGCTTTCATGCTACTCTTTCAGACTGTCTCTGATCTCTCTCTTTCTGTCTTCAGCTCTGCTCTTCTTCTCTTCTCTTCGTGATATCTATTTTTTTTTATCACAGAAGAAGTGTCATATATATCGTCAGTCAGGGATCCATTAGCTCACGCATTGGGCGTGTGGAGAGAATACTTCTGCCAAGAGGCTTCTGGAAACCCTTAGCCACGTGTCAGAATCTGAGCACTGTAGCTTTCCACGTGATAGGTCCTTTAAGGCACGATCCGCCTTGGATCACGTGCCCTCCTTAAGGTCACGAACAGTTGTCCTGGTAATATGTCAGAACATATAACAGTTAGACAGGTATGAATGTTGCACTGACTTGATAAGGTATAAAAGCAGGCATGCATAGACTCAATATAGCATAAGATCACATATGCACAGACTCAATTTGTTCACACAGCAAGCATATGCACAGACTTAATCTGAGTGCAGAGTACAGAGATGCACAGACTTCATGTGTTCATAAGCAGGAAGTGCACCGACTTGGGAAGTGGAGACAAATACCTCCACCAACTTAGCCTGCCCGATGCAAAGAATGCTCAGACCTACATGACATGAACTTAACACATCTACACCGACGAAGGCCATAACACAAGAAAATATGCACCGAATCAATGAGCCTAAAGACAATATGCACAAACTTGCTTGTGTGCATGCAAGACAGATTGCACCGACTTATTGTGCCTAGAACACAACATGAATCGACTTTATAACTGCTAGCATGAAGTGATGCACTGACTTATATTCTTGCATCAATGAGAGATGCACTGAGTTGGTTAGCACATGGTAGACTTGCACCGACCATGTGAATGCATGAAATGCAACTTGCACCGAGTTTGATCTCACACATGCCAAGTGTGCACCGACTTTAACATGCACGCTGCAGTCATGTGCATAGACTTCGACTACATGCGCTAACGCTGCAGTCATGTGCACAGACTACGTGCACTACAGTGCATTGCACCGACTTGAAACATGAGCTAAGCTAAACATTTGAGGAGTGCACTGACTCCGTCTTGATTGCGTACAATGGTGCGAGAGTTGCACCGACACGGCTACAGGGAGATGCACATGCATAGAGAAGATGTGCACCGACTCAACTAAGTGTAGACTAAATCATGCACAGACTTAGTGAGCATATATGCATAGGCCTATATGCATAAGCTAGAAGGTGCACTGATGAATGAGCATGGCAGAGGTGCACACTACAGTGAATGCATCGACCCTGAAATGGGAGGTAGAGGTGCCTAAGTCCAACTGTATGGACACTTGCACAGAGTTGTGCAACATGTGTAGTCCAACCATATGCATATGAACTGAGACATGCTCAGACCTTATGATGAAATATAAAGTGAGCAGCGTTTATTGGCCAATCAATTCACCCCTCCCCTTCTTGATTGCCACCTTTCGGGACCCAACAGGTCGACCCAATGGGTCGACTCATTCCGGCGACGCGGTTCCACCGCGTCCGAGCCATTCACGATTGGGGTCCTAACCCTAAGTTTGCCCCTCCCATGCTTATATAAAAGCTCATAACCCCTTCCAAGGCCAGCCACCATCTCTTGCAAGCCCTAAAAACTCATTTTTGGCTCCAAAATCATCCAAACCTAGCAGCGGATCTTCCGGTGGCTAACTGTGCAAGTCTCCTTCTATGGGTCCAAGGATCATTCTTTGCCACTCTGATCTCTTGAGGTACGCTCTTGGTGTTTGTGGATGATCACAGACTCTCTTCTATAACTCTCCTCACCAGTCGAACTATCTAGATCTAAACCCCATCGTGAGGCCCTTTCGATTTTTGCTTAGATGGCCCCAAGGAGACGTCCGTCTCGCAAAGGCGTAGAATCAAGCAAGGCACAAGAGATTAACTCGAAAAAAGCCACATACGTTGCATCTCTTCGCGGCCAATCTTCATCCAACAAGGTGATGGACAGAAAAGTTCTTCGTCCCCGAGCAGTGGACTTCGGTAATTTGAGCAACCATATTCCCAGTTTAGTTGATGTCATTTGCAGTCAGCCCAACTTGGATGTTTTCATGTCTGCCCACCGACAGATGTATCCCAACTTAGTGCATCAATTCTATAGCAACCTATCCATGGCCGGTGAAAGTCTGATTTCAAAAGTCAATGGGGTTCAGGTTATTCTCTCCCCACAGCTGCTAGCCGAAGCATTTCAGCTCCCTCACGAGGGATATGCCTTTGGAGATATTCTTGTTCCTGAAGACAGAATTTATCTTTACATGACTTCTGAAGATCGAGCAGGGTGATCTGTTGCTGGGTTGAATACAAATTGTTTCCCCCCTGTTCAACACATTCTTCATAGAATGATTACTACCATCTTGCTTCCGAGAGGGGGAGGACATGACAAAGTTACAGAAATTCATATGTTTCTTATTTACTGTCTCTTGGATGACATCCGTATCAATTTTCGAGCAATTATTTTGGAGCATCTGTGCACAAGCATAAAACACAGCAATAGAACTCTACCATATGCTGCTGCTTTAACTGCCATTTTCCAGTACATGGAGCTAAATCTTTCAGCAGAATCTTCACAAACTATGCAGGAGGCCGACATTTATACCATTCACTCTATTTGTCACAATATGGGTTATGTTGACGGTGAATTAGACCGGCAACTGAAAACCGCAGTTCCTGCTGCTAGTTCTGATGAGGATGAAGACGCCGAGCCTGATGAAGAACCACTCCCTACTCCTGCAGTAGATATACCCTCTGAGGTGGCCAGGCTAATCATAGATCAGTTGGATCACATTGATGAGCGGTTAGACAAGTATGGGGAGACCTTCAAGGTTATTGAAAACGAGCTGCATGATCTGAAGCTTTCTCACCAAGAATGCACTCAAACTTTCACTGATGCCTTGGCTCATCACACCCAAATGTGCCACGAAATTATGGATTATGTCCGGCGTGCTCCCAGTCCACCAAATCTGGATGATGACTAGGCCGTTGCACTTCATTCAGTTGACACACTCCTTATCTCGTTTCGCCCCCTCTTTTTGATGATGCCAAAGGGGGAGAAGTTTTGCCTACTACGTCTACTACTTGTGTGCCACTACTTACTTATAATCTATGTGTGATGTATGCTTGCATGCATGTGTGTTGCATTTTTATATTTGGAATAGCATTTCAATAGTGTTTTAGGTGTTGCATTATCCTTGTAATCATGGCATGGCATTTTGTCGCATTGTACTTCTCTTCCCCGTGTTAATGCAATCGGATTGTGGACTGTGGTTGTTTCCAAGTATGTAAGACATTGCTGGTTGTTAGAATATGTTTTTTTATCAATCGCATAAGCTCTATGCTCCACTGGAATGAGTTGGCTAAGTCAAGAACGTCTCATATAGCTCCAGCTCGGCTCCTTGTTTTCATACAATTGGTATGGACTTTGAATCTTGTGTTTACAATCTCTGAATTTTGTCATCATCAAAAAGGGGGAGATTGTTGAATCCCCTCTTTGTGGGCTATAGTGATAGATTTTGATGATGACTAAATCATTCCATATCTATGTGTTCTAACTTGAATGCCTTGATAAATTTTGGAATTGTTGTACACTTGATGAGATGAGAAGCTTTGGGAGTTCAGAAATCACTTCTTGAGGTAAGAAGTTTAATTTCAATTTGCAATCGCCAAAGTTAACGCAGAATGTATGTCTTGACAGGGGCAAGAAGGTGGTTCATGAATTGAGTGATACGATGACATTTGGTGAGATCCATCCTAACTCTTTTAATGTCTATGATTGAGAAACACTCTTGTCTAAGGTAAATTTTATTGGATTTTCATCATTCATGCATTAGATTCATGCATTCCAGTGGTATGTTCTCTTTTCCATCATATACTAGGTTGACACCTCATTTTTGTGGCTTTTATCTCTCAACTTGTTGTTCTGGCACATGGGTCGACCCCAAGGGTCGACCCCTATATCATTCCTGCTGCAAGGGTCGACCCCATGGGTCGACCCCGGTAAAATTTCTTCATTTAAGAATCTGGGTGAACGAGGGTCGACCCATTGTTCCTGGGGTGTAAAAACCTCTTCGAAGGTCGACCCATTGGAATGGGTCGACCCCTGTAAAATTTCATCCTACCAGATTCTGGTAGAATGAGGGTCGACCCTAGGGGTTGACCCATTGTTCCTGGCAGCAGTTACCCTCTTCGAGGGTCGACCCCAAGGGTCGACCCATTCCAGTCCGACCTCCAGCCGCACTCTTTGACCACCGTTTCTTTGTGCCTAAAGTCTTCCAATCCGAGTCTAACTTCCATAAAACACTCCATAAAATGTGGATCTAGTTCCCAAGCTGTCTTTGACTGTCCTAATCAATTAAATAAACCCTAGTGGCATTAAATAAATAGGATGAGAGGTGAGATCTGCATTAAGTTGATTGTTGTTCTAATTTGTGTGTGCAGGTTCGTAGCTACAGCTCCTAAGCCCTCTTCCACCTTGCTCTGAAGCTGAAATCAAAAGGAAGAAGCTTGAATCAAAGTCCAAGATCATATACAACTGAAAGCTACATCTGAAATCAAGATCCAACCTCTGTTCGTGTTGCAATACTTCACACTTGCTCCAAGTTTGTTCTTCATCCTGCAGAAGCATCAAAGGACCTTTGAAGAAGAGAAAGGGGGAGTTCTCTCTCTGAAAATCTTCTCTGCTCTAAACCCCTCAAGTACTTGTTGTTAAGTATTGAACATCTGATGTACTCTTAGAATTTCTTGAAACACTTTCATGTGTGTGTGCTTGTGATCTGTGACACGAGAGTGCGTGTGTGTGTGTAGTGGCCAAGATAGGCTACTGTGTGTGTGTTGGCTATCTTTTCAGCGTGTGTGTGGCTCACGTCATAGTGGAGCATTAATCCTCTGTGTGAGGGGTGGATGTAGGGGACACACTCGTGTACCCGAACCACCTAAAAAATCTTATACTTCTATTGTGGTTTGGTTTATCGTTCTTTGCATCGAGTGGGCTACTCGCTTAGCTGAGTGATCTCTTGTAGTGCCATACCTCACTCACGACTTCTTTCAGTTCTCACGAGAGAGAGAGATCTTGTTTCGGTGAGGTTGAGTGCTTGTTTGCTTTAGAATTATTTCTATTCTATAATTGTCGATTTCTTTTGTGCATCTTTAGGTAAATAATTTTTATTGGCCAATCAATTCACCCCTCCCCTCTTGATTGCCACCTTTCGGGACCCAACAATTGGTATCAGAGCTTTGGTCTCTGTATCGCCCGACCTCACGATCGAAGAGCAGATCCCCTTCTATGGCAAACAGAGGGATGACGCCCAAAGGGCATTCAATGCACAGGCCTCCATTTTTTGATGGAACAAACTACACATACTGGAAAAACAAAATGTATGTTTTCTTGCATGCACAAGATTATGAAGTGTGGAATGTTATCAACAAAGGTCCTTATAAGTTGCTTGACAATGAAGATGATTGGGATGATGACCATATCAATAAGTGCTCAGCTAACTTTAAGGCCATGAATATAATTCAGTGTGCTATCCATCTGAATGAATACTCACGCATATCTATGTGTTCCTCTGCACAGGAAATGTGGGACAAACTACGCTTGATCTATGAAAGAACTTCTGAAGTCAAGGAGACCAAAGCAAATCTCTTGGTCCGGGATTATGAATTGTTTATGATGAAGCCAGAAGAAACCATCTCTGAAATGTTCGCGAGACTGATGGAAATTACAAATGGTTTGAAGGCTCTTGGCAAGGAGTATTCAAACCGTGATCTTGTGAGGAAGGTACTGAGATCTCTATCACCACAGTGGCACACAAAGGCCACAGTGATCGAAGACTCAAAAGATCTCAGCACTCTGACTTTGGACGAGTTAGTTGGCTCCCTGATGACATATGAAATCAATATCAAAAGGAGCGAGGAGGATAACAAAAAGAAGAAGGTTGCCACAACATTGGCACTGAAGGTAAACCCACAAGAGTCTGATGAAAGTGAGGAAGGATCCATGGCCAATACTGAAGATGAGGAGCTTGTTGCTATGATCACCAGAAGAGCAAGAAAATTTGTTAAGAATACCAGGAAGTTCGGAGGTCAGTTTAGAAAAGGACCAAGAAGGCAAGGGTTTAAGAAGAATGAAAGCAGCAAGAAGGATGAAGTAATCTGCTATGAATGCAAGAAACCTGGTCACATGCAGGGAGAATGCCCGGAGTTGGCGAAGAGATTCAAGAAAGGAAATTTCAAGAAGCCCAAAGCCATGGTCGCCACATGGAGCGATGAGGATGACGAAGCATTCGAAAATGAGGATGACCTGGATGAATTAGTCTAGAACTTGTGTTTCATGGCAGATGAAGATAACTCAAATGAGGTAGACTCTGAATCTGAATCTCTTACTTGTGAACAATGGCAGATTGCATATGAATCATTATATGGAAAATGCAAAAAATTGAAATCTGAAAATAAACTTCTGAAAAAGAAATTGAAACAAGCTGTGCATGCTGAAAATCCTTGTGAGAATTGTAATGTCATGAATTCTGAAAATGAGAATCTCAAACATGAGAATGAAAGTCTTCTATCTAAAATTGAATTGTTTGAAGAGGAGAGTTCTTGCATGCGAGAGGATCAATCCACTCTTGTTAAAATGCATGAAAATTTGAAGAGCGAATTAGAACTAGAAAAGTTGGAAATGACTGCATGCATTCAAACCAAGGAAACAGCTGAAAAGAAAATTGAAACTTTGTTGATTGAGATAGATGAGTTGAAAAATGCTCTTGCTGTCTTAAAAAAGGGGAAACAGGTGATGAACACTTGTGTAGGTCCTCATGTAGAAAGTTCTCTACCTACTTTTGAGAAGAGAAACAAATCTCAGTCCAAAACCCACATGACTCCATGGGTTTCAAGAACCACATATGCCTCATCATCTAACATACAGATGCATAGCTCATTTGCAAATGTGAATAGGAAAAGAAACCGTGACAACAGAATCACTACATGCTTTTATTGTGGAAGATTAGGCCATGATATGTATGAGTGTAGAACCATGAGATTTGATGATGAAAATTTGGCAAGAAAAATGAATAGACCATACAGGCCTTTTCTGTCTAACCACCGAGGACCCAAGCTTGCTTGGGTACCAAAAACCCCACAAGTATTCTCCTTGTATATGCAGGTCTGCTTTGGAGCTCAAAAGAACAAATGGTACCTTGATAGTGGATGTTCAAGACATATGACGGGAAACAAGAAAATGTTTACAGACCTGCAAGAAAAAGATGGTGGAGTGGTAGCTTTTGGGGGTAAAGAAAAGGAAAAATTGTTGGAGAAGGTAAGATAGGTAAGAACCAAACTCAAGTCATTGAAAATGTTTTGCTTGTTAAAGGCCTGCATCACAATCTTCTAAGCATTAGTCAACTCTGTGACAAAGGTTGCAATGTGTCTTTTGATTCTACTCACTGCACTGTGGTAGATAGAAACTCCAATGTAATCAAGTTCATAGGGCTTAGACACAACAATGTTTATATGATTGATCTTGATGATGTTTCACATAAAAATCTTTGCTTAGTTGCTAAAAATTCTAATGATGCATGGTTGTGGCATCGCCGTCTTGGGCATGCTAGTTTCAATGTGATGATGAAGTTGTTCAGGAAGCATCTGGTTGTTGGCTTACCCAAGTTGAAGCTGGTCAATGAAGGAATCTGTGGGACTTATAGCAAGGGCAAACAGACAAGAACATCCTTTAAATTTAAAAGTGATGTAACCACCTCTAAGCCCCTTGAATTGATCCATATAGATCTTTTTGGATCAAGCCGAACACATAGCTTGGGTGGTAAGCTATATGGATTTGTGATTGTGGATGATTTTTCTAGCTATAGCTGGGTGTATTTTCTCTCAAACAAAAGTGATGCTTTAATGGAGTTTGAGGCGTTTTGCAGGATGGTTCAGAATGAAAAAGGATGGTGCATCAAGACCGTGTGGAGTGATCGTGGTAGGGAATTTGACAACCATGAGTTCAGCAATTTTTGCAGGGCTCAAGGTTACATACACAACTTCTCCGCACCAAGGACCCCCGAACAAAATGGGGTCGTAGAGAGGAAGAACATGACACTTGTTGAAATGACAAAAACCATGCTAAATGAAAACAACCTTCCAAGGTATTTCTGGGCTGAAGCCGTCAATATAGCATGCTACATAATAAACCGAGCCATGGTAAGGCCATTGTTAAAGAAAACAACTTATGAGCTATATTGAGGTAAGAAACCAAATATTTCTTATTTTAAACCATTCGGCTCCATCTGTTACATCCATAATAACGATAAGGTGGATTTGGCAAAGTTTGACCCCAAGAGTGACAAGGGGATATTACTCGGATACTCCGTCAACTCAAGAGCCTATCGAGTGTATAACTTGAGAACTCTTGTAGTTGAGGAAAGTCCCCATGTTATTGCTAATGATTCATCATCCAAGGACACTAATGAAAAGCATGTCTTGCAGGAAGAAGAATCAGAAGAGGATGCCACCGAAGAGCTCTCAAAGGAAGCAAACAAATCAGGAGGTAAAGAACAACAAAAGGATGATGAAAATCAGCAAACTCTGAGTGAACTACAGCTGCCTAGACAATGCACTTTTGCAAAAGATCACCCACCAGAAGTCATCATTGGCAATGTAGAAGAAGGAATAAGAACGCGTTCCTCATTCAGGGAAGTTGAGAATCTAGATTATATTGCATTACTTTCACAATCTGAACCTCACTCCCTTGAAGATGCTTTAAAGATTGATTCCTGGATCTTGGCTATGCAAGAAGAATTACACCAATTCCAAAGGAACAAAGTGTGGTTCCTCGTGCCTCGTCCTAAAGACCACTCAGTGATCGGAACCAAGTGGATCTTTCGTAACAAAACAAATGATCAAGGGGTGGTAACTAGAAACAAGGCAAGGCTTGTTGCCAAAGGTTATAGCCAGGAACTAGGAGTTGATTTTGATGAGTCTTTTGCTCCCGTAGCAAGACTCGAGGTAGTGAGAATTCTTTTGGCATTTGCATGTTGCAATAATATTTAACTGTTTCAGATGGATGTGAAAAGTGCATTCTTAAATGGTTTCATCCAGGAGGACGTATACGTGGAGCAACCACCAGGGTTTGAGGACACAAAGTATCCAGACCATGTGTACAAGTTAGACAAGGCACTCTACGGTCTTAAACAAGCACCCCGAGCATGGTATGAACGGTTAAATGATTTCCTTATACAAAATGGATTCAAACAAGGTAATATGGATCAAACCCTTTTCACAAGGTTGAACGGTAAGGAAATCTTAGTTGTTCAAGTCTATGTTGATGACATTATATTTGGCTCCACCAAGGATACTCTCAGCAAGGACTTTGAAAAATTGATGCAAAGTGAGTTTGAAATGAGCCTTATGGGAGAGCTGACATTCTTTTTGGGATTGCAGGTCACACAGACGACCGATGGGATGTTCATACATCAGAAAAAATATGCAATGCAGCTACTGAAAAAGTTCGACTTGGCATCTACCAAACCACAACCGACACCTATGTCCACATCAATAAAAATTGATCAAGATGAAATAGGTAACTATGTGGACCAAAAACTTTTCAGAAGCATGATAGGTTCCTTGTTGTACTTAACTGCTAGTCGGCCCGATATTCAATTTTCTGTATGTTTGTGTGCTCGTTTTCAGTCCAATCCTAAGGAGTCACATTTGTCGGCTATGAAAAGGATCTTTTGATATATTACTGGATCAGTGAACTTGGCTTTATGGTTTCCGCGTAATTCGAGCCTTGATTTAATTGCTTATTCCAATGCCGATTATGTGGGTTGTAAAGTGGATCGGAAAGTACCAGCGGGTATTGCCAGTTCCTTGGAGGATGCATGGTTTCATGGTCCTCCAAGAAACAAAACTCAATGACTTTATCAACTGCCGAAGCCGAGTATGTGGCTGTAGGTAGTTGTGTTTCCCAGGTGCTTTGGATCCAACAACAAATGATTGATTATGGTGAATCCCTCAAAAACACCGCAATTCTTTGTGATAACACCTCAGCCATAAATCTATCCAAGAATCATGTCCATCATTCTCGCACCAAGCATATTGAGATTAGACATCATTTCATTAGAGATCATGTTAGCAAGGGTGATGTAGAAATCAGCTTCATCGAGACAAATCATCAAATTGCCGACATTTTCATAAAACCCCTATGTGAAGAGAAGTTCACCACCTTTAGAAGAGAATTGGGGTTTGTAGAATAGAAGAGTCTACATCATGATTTTGTGTGCTATTGAGTGCATAGTTCACTGCATTGCATCAATTTGCATTAGTCATATGCTAGCTTACATTCTCCTTCTCATACATAAGCATCAAGTCGTGTGAAAAATCAAAAGAACAAAAAAAAATTGCGTGATAAGTCATATATGTGTGTTCTTGCATTTCTTCTATATATATAATATTCACTCATTCTTGTTGTAAATTCTATGGCCGATTATAACCTTGAATACACTCTCCTGCCATCAATGGAGTAAAACTGTCCGAATCCTAAAATCCGAAGAATTGGATAATAGCACGTCAAATTTTGATCTTAGAAATTGATGTGGTACATCCCCAATTGTTTAAAACCTTAAAAACACTCTTATCTTCCTTGATTCAACTTAATTTTCAATTGGGGACTCGAGACTAATTCCTTTTTGGCCCTCCGGTTATGATTTTTCTTCATATTTGCTGAACTTCACTAAATGGGTCGACCCCAAGGGTCGACCCTCGCAAAACCACTTCTGTTGGGGTTGAGTTTACAAGGGTCGACCCAATGGGTCGACCCATTCCGGTGACGCGGTTCCACCGCGTCCGAGCCGTTCGTAATTGGGGTCCTAACCCTAAGTTAGCCCCTCCCATGCTTATATAAAAGCTCATAACCCCCTCCAAAAAGGAATTAGTCTCGAGTCCCCAATTGAAAATTAAGTTGGAATCAAGGAAGATAAGAGGTTTTTACACCCCAAGAACAATGGGTCGACCCAATGGGTCGACCCTCGTTCACCCAGATTCTGAAATGAAGAAATTTTACAGGGGTCATGGGTCGACCCTTGCAGCAGGAATGATATAGGGGTAGACCCTTGGGGTCGACCCATGTGCCAGAATAACAAGTTGAGAGATAAAAGCCACGAAAATGAGGTGCCAACCTAGTATATGATGGAATAGAGAACATACCACTGGAATGCATGAATGATGAAAATCCAATAAAATTTACCTTAGATAAGAGTGTTTCTCAATCATAGACATTAAAAGAGTTAGGATGGATCTCACCAAATGTCCTTGTATCACTCAATTCATGAACCGCCTTCTTGCCCCTGTCAATACATACATTCTGCGTTAACTTTGGAGATTGCAAATTGAAATTAAACTTCTTACCTGAAGAAGTGATTTTTGAACTCCCAAAGCTTCTCATCTCATCAAGTGTACAACAATTCCATAATTTATTAAGGCATTCAAGTTAGAACACATAGATATGGAATGATTTAGTCATCATCAAAATCTATCACTATAGCCCACAAAGAGGGGGTAAAACAACGTTCATGCAAAGACTTGTTATAGTGAGGTGCACAGACTTCACAGACCACCAGACTACTTAGAGACGCACCCTTGGACATATGCACTGGCCTCATGTGCATACAGAGTTATGACAAATGCATGCTTTAACATCAACACGTGACCTTATAAAAGCAACATACAACAAATAAAATTCTGATCAATTCTCATTTAAGAAGTATCAATCAATCATCTCAAGTATATGTATGGTGATTCATAGTGTTTGCTATCATCAAAATCACAGGGGCACAATAATCTCCCCCTTTTTGATGATGGCAACACTACAAGTCACACTGACTCATGTCAAATTGTTCTCCCCCTTTGACTTCATCAAAAAGAAAATAGTTTGAAAGAAAAATATAAGCAGGCATGAAGTGATTGATATAAAAATCTCCCCCTTTTGACTACATGAAAGCACATAGAAGGTATTCTCCCCCAAAATGCAATATGACACGACAAACTTTCCCTGGATAAAAAGGAAGAACAACCATACATGAAGCTCCCCCTGACTAAAGAAATGAAATCAGCAATCACAGGGGTAGTTAGACAATCAAGCACCAATCCTCCCCCTTTAAGAAGCAGTAAATGCAATCTGCACAACACTCCTTGCTCAGAATAAAGCAAGATTTCAAGAGGATATGTGAAGAGTGTGACAAGGAAACAAGCAGTAGATTGAGGAAGAATATCAAGGCAATCATGTATGGCACAAGATCTTTCAGAAACAATTCAAAAAGGATATTGAGCAGGTTTAAGTGATATCACATGATGATCATGAAATAAATATGCAAGATGATTGAGTTGTCAGAGTAGTGGCTGATCCGAAGAAATTTTATAGCAGGTACCACTGTTACAAATCCAAAAATAGATAGACTTTCCTATCATAAGGGGTTATGAATTGAACTACATGACAAAACGGGTTTAAGAATGATGTATACCAAATTTGTCAATCAAATTAAATACTCATATCTGAAACTAAGTTTTAATAGAGGAAAACCAATTATTCATATAGTACTCCAGATTAATCATCTTCCATCTTACTCAAATAATCTCAATGACTCCTTTTAGAGTTACATAGTGTAGTATTGAGATTAAACACCTTTAATGGTATGTGAAGTTAACTATTTTGGAGGATTTTTTTGAATTTTACTTTTGTTCAATAATTTATTTTCTTGAACAATCTTAGTTGATCAGCACCTTTTTACATGAGGCATAACATGTCTTAGGTGAAATGACCCAGTTACTCAGTGTGATAACTACATTGCCTCTCAATTATGAGAATAAAGTTAGCAATTAGAGAGTCTTTTTATATGAGGAGACACCGTGATTAGAGGTCAGAATCCCCAGTTACTCAACACAATCATGCCGTTGCTCTATCACATTTTTAGTTATTTTTACACCAGAGATAACTATGCCACTTCATGACATGGGTTTACTCCATTTCTTTGAAGGAGGACCTAGTTTCTCAGTGATCAAAGTCATTGCTCAGATTTTTGTTTTTCCTTTTTAGTTAACTTCATACATAATTAATGTTTCAGAATAATACTAGCAACATGTATCTCAACCAAAGTAACCTTGATTTTAAATTTTCAGATTTAAGATGATTTTGTCTAGAGATTACATGAAATGGTTGGTTGAGAATTATTAAAAATTGTGATTCAGATACTTTCAAGTCTTTCAGATTCAAATTCATGAATACATTAGACTTATACCAATCTAGAACAGTAGTTATTCTTAAACCTGTATGATAGGAGTTTCTTTTAAGGTTTCAGATCTATAAACAAGGTACACAAATTTAAATTTCTTCAAGATCAGTTCAATCATCATATCTAAACAACTATCATCAGTAGAAACAATGACCAGTCATAATGAAAGCATAAGTTTCTGATTTGAAAAGATTTGAACAAGTTTTTAATCGAGTTTTGCAGGTAATTCACCAAGAGCGAGAGATTATGTGAAATTCACAATAGAGAATCAGACCAGTCAGACCAGCTTGACAAGAGATGAAGGGATGTGAATGATAGGAACAATCTGGCAATAGAAATTATAGCAAGCAATAGGTGACCATTAAAAACACTACAATTCAGTATTCAGTAGCTGAGTCTGGAATACAGACATATCAGTTTCAGAGTAGTGACAATAAAGGATCCAAGTAACATTCTCCTACAGCAACGTTAGGGAATGACAGACTGAAATTTCAGCTTCAAGAAAGGGTATCAACACACAGAAGTAGGAGAATGATTTAAGTGACTAGACATGAAGGGTTCAAGATGAGAAAGACTAATGAGTATAAAATGCTCCCCCTATCTAGATGCAATGAGACATTTCTTTTTGAACTTTTCAAATTTGATGATATGCAATGCACTATACTACATGTGCGCATATGCAATGACTCTCCTAAGATAATTTCCTGATCACGAACATGAGAGTCATGACCATCATGCAGGGGCAGCCATACTTCCCCTGACTAAATGCAATGTGTGCAATACTCAACATGTAGGGAAATTGACAAATCATGCATCATGACAAAGATATTCAATGCATTCAGAGACAAACTACAATTATTTCCATGTGCATTTCAGACTATCAAAGAAATTTCAGCTAGAAGATGTTCAAGGAATTATCACGATGTGTAGACATTTAAAACAGACTAATTCGAAAGATAGAATTTAAACAGAGTTTTCAGAACTAACCTGAAGAGTGCAATCATGGAGTTTTCATTCTTGGGTGCCTTGGTTTATTAACCCCCTTTATTTCATTCCAAGGCACACCTACAAAGTGGCAGACTATTTTGTTCCAATAGGAACCCAAGCAGCCTTGGGTCCTGTATTACCCCTAACAGGTGTTCTAAATAGTTTCTTAGCAAGATGGTCATCAAATTCCATCAGAGAATAGTCAGCCATAGAATGTCCAAATTTTCCACAGTATCTACATGTACCAACATAATTTTTGACCTTATTATGCACATCAACATAAGCATGAACTCTATGTGCATGAGCATGAAACTTTCTGTTCTTTACATGAACATTTTGTCTCTTGTTTTTAGTTAGCCAACAATTTGCATACTTATGACCTGGCTTTCCACAATTCAAACATGAAAAGTTCATTCTTTTAGGGCTCCCATCAAACGCATGTCTTTTTACAGAGAATTTAATAGATTTGGAATTAAATATATTTCCCTGAGCATACCAATAGTCCTTGACTGTATGGCCATATTTTCCACATTCGAAGCACCAGATGTGCTTGCCTCTAGAACCAGCATTATTCCTATGAGATCCTGACCAGCATTCAATAGCTTTATGACCATGCTTGTTACAATTGAAGCATATGATGTGTTGGTTTGAAGCAGGTTTGTTTCTATAAGGGACATGATGATTTGCATAGAATTTAGCATGCATCCTATCATCTTGTTTCATGACAAAGCATTCTTTCATAAAGTGACCATACCTACCACAGTAATGGCAAAAACCATTAAACTCCTTAATAGCATGATTTTTGTTAAATGAGTTCTTTGAATGCATTGTTCCACAAATGTGATCATCTTCTTTATTTGTATGTGAATGAGTAAAAGACTTATGAACAGCATGCATTAAGCTACCAGATGTCACATAACTAGTAGAGTTAACAGTGCAGGCAGGAGTAGCTTTAACTTTATTCATATGTGCACTCTTTTTCAATTGTCTAGTCTTTTTCAAAACTTTTGTTTTTTTTTTTATTTCTCTGTGCCTTGAATTGAAAGATTGATGATGAAGGTGTTTTAGATGGCTCAGAACAATTAGCAAAAGAGGCGGATAGCTTATTTTCAGGTTTCTTCTTGTTGACCAAATCGTAACCCAATCCTTCCTTCTGAGCATTAACCTTAGTTCCAAGAATCTTATCAAGGTTGCTTTTTCCTTCAACAAATTTTGACAGAGCATCATTTAAATTATGAATTTTGTTTTGAAGTGAAGTGATGTTCACTTCAGAATTCATTAATTCTTTTCACATTTTGTTACTTTTTCATTCAACATAGCATTGATGGTTTTGTGACTGTCAATTTCTTGTATCAATACACTCACTTTTTCAGATTCATTATCAAATGAGCACTTTCCCTTTTCCAAGGTCAAGAGCCTTTCAGATATAGCAGAATTCAGCAACTTCAATTCTTCATTTTCTTTCATTAGCTCTTAATTCTGAACTAGTTCAAATTTTAAAATCTGATCTTCAGGAGATAGTTCTTGTTTCTGTTTAGATTCAGATTTTTCCAGATTTCTCTGTAGTTCCACATTAACAGCCTTAATAGCATCAAGTTCCTTCGAGATTACTTCATTTTCTTCTTACAGTCTTTCAAGTTTTTTAATTTTATGTTCTAAGGATACAATGTGTATCTCATAGCTAGCAATCTCTTGTTCACTACAATTAACACATTCACTCAAAACTTTGTTTACAGTTTTGTGCTTCTCAATTTCTTGTTCTAGTTTCTCATTTTCTTTTCTTAGAGAGTCAATTAATCCCTCTTGGATTTTCAGTTCAGATTGAAGATCATCATTCAAATTCTTTACAGAAGTATATCTATCACAAGAATCTTCAATCTTCTTTATTTCATCTTTCAAATGTTCATTTTCATTAATCAATTTTTTTTCGGACTGTTCAACTTCAATTTTCGCATCTAACAGATTTTTATTTTCTTCTATGAGGGAGGCAATCAACTTCCTCTGCCATTGATTTTCAAGGTAGAGATTTTCATTACGTTCCTTTAGCAGAGAACATCTACCGCATGCTGACTTTATGGAACAATTGTTTGATGCTTCTTCCTCGATTTCTTTTATTCTGGCAGCAAGGTTTTCATTATTCTTATGAAGTTCTACATTCTCAAGTTTCAATTTGTCTGCTTCAGAATTAGCCTTATTCAACTCTTGCAATTTTATTAGGTGCTCATCATCTTTCACATTCAGTTTGTCTTCCAATTCAGTTATCTTGTTCAAACATTCTTGATTTTCATTTTTCAGCAAGCATATTTGTTTCATGTTCGAGTGAACCTCGGATAGACAAGCATCATATGATTTTTTTATTTTCAAGCAATTTTCACAAGATGAGTTAAGACCATTCTGATCAATTTTCTTTTTCATCTTTTTGTGCTGTTTTCTTAATTGTTCATAAGAATCAAGCAACTCATTGTATGCAGCAATCGAATCATCCACAGTATAATTGTCAAATTCAAAAGGTACCTCATCTTCGTCTTCTTCTTCATTTTCTTCTTACTGTCCATCATTATCAACCATCAGACATGTGTTGCAATTCCTGGTAAGTTTCAGTTTCTCCAATATCTCCTTGGCAGACCTACAGGAAGAAACACATGATATTAAAGCTTTATCAATTGATGTCTTCATCAGATCTAACGCTCTATCATTTTCAGTTTCTTTCAGTCTATCCTTATTAGTCCATTTAGATTTATCTTTCAATAATTTGTGTGGACCGTGAACCATTACCTTCCAAAGATCAGGATCGGTTGATCTTACATACCGATGCAAGTTCTCCAGCCATACATCGAAATCATTACCTCTGAAGATCGGCGGATGAGCCATCGAAGAATGACTGACCAAGTATAGATCTAAGGGCAATGTATGAGAAATGCACCAAAGTCAAGCAGCAACAAAGCATGACACCAAATCTGCAAAACAAATCATCGAACATAAACAGAGAAGACCCTCTCTGAACTACACCAAAGAAGATATAGGATCTGCTGCGGATCATTGGATCCGATTACACAGCAACCTTGCTTTGATACCAATTGTTGGGGTGCTAGGCCCGGATTTAGAGGGGGGTGAATGAATCCCCTTATAAAAAATTGTCCAATTAAAAGCTGTAACTAGACACAAATGCGGAATTAAAACTAGTCAAGCTCCACAAGATAGGGTGGACAATGATTCTCTTGATCAAACAGTTGAGCTGCAAGAATGCATACTCCTAAGCAGACCTATGCTATTGACCAAACCCAATCAAGCAATCAAATGCAACTTAGACGCTAAGATGACTTGAGTGAATTTGACACTCTCCAGTAATAGTGATCAAGACTTCAAAGTGACTCTCTCAAAACCAGAGTCAAATGTTCGGTGTGCAACCCAAAATCCCACTAGATGGGAAATAGAGATTGATCCTAAGCATACATCTAGCGAATCAGACAAGGCAATCAAACCACGATAGACAAAATATTTTTAGGTGGTTCGGTCCTCCAGACCTACGTCCACCCCACACTCAAACCAAAGTGTGGATTCCGGCGGATACACAGCTTAACTACTGGGCCTCACAGATTGCCAACAACCGCTGACTGACAGCTTGACCGCTGGGCAATACAGCTTAGCCGACTAGAGGAACCGATCATCTGCAACCGCTAAGCGACACAGCTTGCTCTGCTGACTCACAGCTTGAAACAAAGGTTTAACAGAAAAACAAATGATGGAAAATCACAGCACCGAAAAGCTGGAAACGATCTTAAAACACAAGTGGCTCTTGCAGGAGCTGACTGGCTTGGATCTGATCCAAAGTCCAGTTGATCAGGTCTTCAATCAGCTTCACCTTCCTTTCCACGAACTCTCTCTCACTCTTTCTTCCTCTTCTCTTTCTCACGAACTCTCAATCTGTCACGCCTCGTCACAGAATATCGGAACGCGGCAGTAGAAAGAGTTAATAATAATATGTTGATTTCCAGACATGATGTGCCAAGGCTAACAATCTAGATACATCCAACATACGCCATATCAGAGCAAAAGGTAGAAGGAATATAATCCACCATAGCCAAGCAATTCCACTAATTAAAACATAACATAGTCAATAACCATAATTCCAACACCAACAATTCATATCTAACAATGTAACAAAGTTTACATAATAACCGATTGAAAATTATTACAACTCTCGGCCACGACTACATTCTCAGACTCAAACTATCTAGTACAGACTCCACGAGGCTATCTGGCAGGTTCGCTCCAAGGTCCTCACTCTTGCCCATCCCCATCAGTTTGATAGTCCTCACCTGAGCTACCTGAAAAAGGGGGGAAACAACTGGGTGAGCGAATGCTCAGTAGGTAATAACAGGCAAGTTTAAGTAATTAACCATTTTCAATAATGTGATGCGATAATGAAAAGATAATCAATAGCGAACTACTCAAACAAAAGAACAAGAATATATCATATCCAAGAATTGGCCGATCAAGCGTGTAACAAGCAAGTCATATAGATATCTCCACGAGGGAGAAGTTCAAGAGAAAGAACCATGTGAATGGAACATCATAGACATCACGCTAGTCATGCAGTTGGTGCAATGCCTCACCATGTCATTACAAACTCCCATGGGCACAAGTACTTTTCGGGCGCTCTCCCCAGGACCAGACTGGGCCCTTGTGATGCGTTTGCATTGATTTGGTTGATCCAAGATCCAATTATGTCGAGACATTCACATGAATTCGGCCAGAAAGTTTCAATATATAACGATAATAATCCAGAAGTATAAATAGGACAAGCCATTCCTCGCCCGACTATCAATGCATACAAGAAATCATGAAAACTCACAAGCTAGAAGGTACGCGGTCATATCTGGACTGCTTACAATAAAACGGTCTAACACTGGACCGTGAAGGATGAACTGGGCCAAGGACAACCCAGCTCGGTGCCAAGAGAATAAACGGTCCTCTCATGAGCCATTCAGTAACTTAACGGTCTAAAAAGGGCCGCCGAAAGAAATTCTGGGCAAGAAAGAACAAGGCCTAGAGTTAGGGGAGTAGACGGTCCAAGATGGGCCGTTCAAACAATAGAACGGTCAACCATGGGCCGTGCACACTCTAGGTCAGTGCAAAAACCAAGTCGATGCAAGTCAGGTAGGTCGGTGTACATCCAATTCTAAACGGTCAGAAATGGGCCGCTTGACAATAGAATGGTCCATATATGGCCGTGTACAAAACTAGAGTTAACCCAACGTAAAGGTCGGTGCACAACCCAAAGAGGTCAGTTCACCTGGCATGGTACACGGTCGAATTAGGGCCGTTCAACATGGTAAACGGTCCTAGTCTGACCGCGCATCTCTCAGACGGTCCAAGGCGGGCCGTGCCAAGTAACAGAGCCAAAATAAACGATCCGAGCTAGATAATATGTGCAAGATTTGTGGTACAACCTGCCCGGCGTCCTAGTGGGAATGCTAGGCTCGCGGGGGCTTACGGAGGTCTCATAATGGAGGTCCTAGTCCAACGGATGGAGTATCTGGCGGAGAGTCCCAACCATTACCAGAAATAAGGGCTAGTAAGTCATCGGAATACAA
Organism: Amorphophallus konjac; assembly: GCA_022559845.1. Classification (NCBI taxonomy): domain Eukaryota; kingdom Viridiplantae; phylum Streptophyta; class Magnoliopsida; order Alismatales; family Araceae; genus Amorphophallus; species Amorphophallus konjac. The sequence continues at coordinate 298,565,486 of CM040122.1, read as the reverse complement.
CACGTATCGGTCAGTCAGATCCATCGGAGTGGAGTGACTGTCAAAACATTCCTAATAAGAATTTCTTCCATAACATGATTAAGGTTATACATTCTTGAGTTAATAATAATAAGAAAGACAAGATTGATAACAAGGATCAAAAGTAAGTAGACAAGACTGAGCATTATAATCTTTCATTTATTTCCAATAATTTTGCGGGTTGCTACCTTATTTACAGACTAGATCAACGAGAACTCGACATTGCTTAAAATAAGTGATAATCCATTCTGCATGACAGAACAGTCTATCGAGAACCGCTCAACAAGCCTCAGCGGTCTATCGATAGGCCGTTCAGGTCCTACGGACCCGGAGGCTATACGGGCCCTAAGCGGTCTATCGAAGGGCCGCTGGGTCACTGCACGGTCTGTAGATGAACCGTCACCCAAGACCATACGGTGTATCGAGGGGCCGTTGAAAGTTATGCGGTTACTGTAAGACCGTGTATAAAATGATATGGCAGAACAATAAGCGATTAAAACAACCTCCACTAAGAATATCAAATTCGCGAGGTACAAAGCATGAAATTTAAGCAAACAGGTCTCACTAGAAAGAGTACGAAAAACTACGTAATATGGATAGATTAATTGAATCATTAAGCCTGTTAAACCCAACATTAATTGATGATAACAAGGTAAACCCTAAGTCTGACATGCTCCAATTAAAATGACGATTTCTCTCATGATACTAAATAAATTTTAGGGCTTTTTATACCAATGGAAAGAGGACTGAGAGATAAATCTAACAATGTATAATAGTTAGGGTTTGGTCATCTAAAACCTACCTTAAACGAGGGAAGAAGAAGGAAGATAGGTCGCCAGTCGCGCTAGGGAAACTTCTCCAAAGATCACCTCGTCTACGCTCCTCGTCAGTCATCACAGCAACTAAGTGTCTCTAGGTCGGTCTAGCGTCAATTTAAATAGAGGGAATGATTTCTAGGGCGTCAATTAAAGGGGATAGAGTCCACGAATCTCCTATCGCGCGCGAATCGCGCAAGACTCGGTCAAGCCACCGTTCTTTCCCCAAATTTGAAGTCTAGGGTTTAGGGTTCCAGCTGGAAACAGAGGGGAAACAATCTTATTCGGGTCTGGTTTGGGCTTAAATGATCGAGAATTGGGCCCTAATTTGGTGACTTAAGATCCGGCTAGATTAAGTGTTGATTTGGGCCTTAAGCTTCTAATTCGGCTCACCTAGGATTTTATTTTGGGTTGGTAGTAGAAGACAATTTGACTGAGTTTTCTATCCTCTATACGATTATAAGTTTTCTAGATTTTTTTATAAATTGGTTGAATTTTGAACTATTATATTTTTCAAGAATTTTCTTTATTATCCTCTTTTATTTTATTTAATAATACATCGGGGTGCTACACCCTCCCCCACTTTAAGGAATTTGGTCCTCCAAATTCACTGCACATGCCAAATGGGGAGTAACATAACTAACCTTAGAATCAATTAGGGTATTGCTTCCGAATAACATCCTCAGATTCCCAAGTGACTTCTTCCGTTCCACCTCGACTCCACTGAACTTTTATCATAGGTATAGAACGATTTCTGAGTTGCTGCTGCTTATTGTCCAAAATCTTGATGGGTCTTTCTTCATAAGTCAAATCTTCCTTCAATTCCAAATCCACATGCTGAATGATATGGGTGGGGTCATAAACATATTTTCATAACATAGATACGTGGAAGACATTGTGTACTCTAGACAATTGAGGAGGTAAAGCTAAGCGGTATGCAACTTCCCCAACTCTTTCCAAAATCTCGAATGGACCAACATATCTTGGACTTAACTTACCACGAATACTAAACCTTTGGATTCCTCTTGTTGGTGAGACTTTCAAGAACACATGCTCGCCGACTTGAAATTCCAAAGCTCTCCTTCTACAATATGCATAACTTTTCTGCCTTGATTGTGCTACCTGTAGATGGTCTCGAATAATGCAAATATTCTTGGTTGATTCTGAAATGAGATCTGGTCCCAACCATTATTTCTCGCCTACCTCATTCCAACATAATGGGGATCTACAGCTTCTTCCATATAGAGCTTCAAATGGAGCCATCTGAATACTGGATTGGTAACTATTATTATAGGCGAACTCGATCAAAGCTAAGTGTTCATGCCAACTGTCTCTAAAATCAATCATGCAAGCTCTTAACATATCTTCCACAATTTGATTGGTTCTTTCAGTATGTCCGTCTGTCTGAGGGTGAAAGGCAGTGCTGAAATTCAGACGGGTTCCCAAAGATTCTTGTAATCCTCTCCAAAAGTGCGAAGTGAACCTGGGGTCTATATTGGACACAATACTAACTGGTATTCCATGCAGTCTTAAAACTTCCTTTATATGCAGAGCAGCCAAAACATTAATTGTCCATTTGGACTTAATGGACAAGAAATTAGCAGACTTAGTCAATCTATCAACAATAACCCATATTGCATCAAATCCACTGCGAGTCTTAGGTAGACCCATGATAAAATCCATACCAATGTTCTCCCATTTCCATTGGGGTATATCAAGTGGCTGTAACTTCTCAGCAGGTTTGAAATGCTCAGCCTTGACTTATTGGCATACCAAGTATCTACTTACAAATTCTGCGACTTCTTTTTTCATGTTCGGCCACCAAAAGGATCTTCTCAAGTCTCGGTACATCTTAGTACCTCCAGGATGAATAGTATACCTGGACCTATGGGCTTCCTCTAAGATCTTACTTTTTACTTCGGCTACATCAGGTACATAGGTCCTTCCTTGAATAATAATCTGCCATCATCGGCTAAGATAAAATCCGGTCTATTACTCAAGTTTTCCTTGATCTCTACCAACATTGGATCATTCTCTTGTAAGGACTGGATTTCCATGAATAACTCTGGACGAAGCTGAATCTGTGCAACCAAAACCCGATCCTTGCCAACGCTGAGATATAAACTAGCCAATTGCTCCAGCAATCTCCATTCTTGTAACATGAGACTTGATAATTTTGCTATTGGCTTGCGGCATAAAGCATCTGCCACCACATTGGCTTTTCCAGGGTGATACTCTATGGAAAGATCAAAATCCTTCAAATACTCCAGCCATCTCCTTTGCCTCATATTGAGTTCCTTTTGAGAAACCAAGTACTTCAAGCACTTATGATCTGAAAACACTGTGAATGTTTCTCCATACAAGTAGTGCCTCCAAATCTTCAAGGAAAAAACTACTGCTGCTAGCTCCAAATCGTGGACATGATAATTCTCTTCGTGCTTCCTTAACTACCTAGAGGAATAAGCTATCACCTTCTCATGCTGCATAAGCACACAGCCTAGGCCAATACCTGAAGCATCAGTGTAAATGACAAAACCTCCTTCTCCAGAAGGTAAGGCTAAAACAGGGGTAGTGGTTAAACACTCCTTCAAGGTCTGGAAACTCTGTTCACAACCCTCTGACCACTCAAATCGATTTTCCTTACGGGTCAATCTGGTCAGAGGAACTGTAATTTTTGAGAAATCCTTGATAAATCTCTGATAGTAACCTGCGAAGCCTGGAAAACTCCTTACTTCAGTTACATTTGCAGGTCTATCCCAGTTCTTTACTGCCTCCACTTTCGAAGGATCAACATAAATACCTTCCTTGGTGATAATGTGCCCTAGAAAAGGCACTTCTTGCAGCCAAAAATCACATTTACTAAACTTGGCATATAACTGATGATCTCTTAATAATTGTAATGCCATCCTCAAGTACTCAGCATGCTCCTCCTCATTCTTAGAGTATATCAAGATGTCATCAATAAACACTACGACCCACTGATCAAGGTAGGGCCGGAACACGCTATTCATTAACTGCATAAAAGCTGCAGGAGCATTTGTTAGTCCAAAAGGCATTACCACAAATTTAAAATGCCCATACCTGCTACAGAAGACCGATTTAAATACATCATCTTCCTTGATTCACAGCTGATGGTATCCTGATCGAAGGTCGATCTTAGAAAAATATTGAGCTCCGACTCTGGTCAAATAGCTCATCGATCCTCGGCAGCGGGTACTTGTTTTTGACTGTAAGCTGGTTCAATTACCGGTAATCGATGCACAATCTCATCGAACCATCCTTCTTCCGGACGAACAACACTGGGGCTCCCCACGGGGAAGTACTTGGACGAATAAACCCCTTCTCAAGTAACTCCACTAATTGTCGCTTCAATTCTCTCAACTTCGGAGGAGATACGATACAGAGCCTTTGAAACAGGGGACGCGCCAAGAATTAGGTCAATAGAAAAGACTACCTCTCTCTTAGGTGAAAGTCCTGGCAATTCCTTAGGGAAGACATCTGGAAAGTCTCGAACGATAGGAATGCCCTTTATCTCAATCTCCTTCTCAGGGGTTAAAGAAACCAAGGCTAGAAAAGCCTGACATCCTTTCTTCAGTAACTTCTCAGCTCGAAGGGTCGAAATGAGCGGCACAGACTTAAGTGTCTAATCCCGACAAAAAAAAGTTCGGGGTGCCCAACAAACGACACAGAGCTAGTGCTACAATAAACATTGGCCTCATATTTAGTCAACTAATATGCTCCTAGGATTACATCATAATCCCTCATGCCCATACAAACTAAATAAGCTGGCAGATTCTGCCCACTAACCAAAACCTTACTAGAAGGGTACTAATATTTAATTGCTGATTTTGAACCAATGGGGGTTGAGATCGGTAGGGGAGAATTCATTAACACAGGTTTAACAGCTAAAGACTTAGCAAAACTCCGAGAAATAAAAGAGCGCGTTGCTCCAGTGTCAAATAGGACAAATGCCGACTTATCATGAACAATAAGTGTACCTTCAACAAGTCCACCCTCCTCGGTGTTTCCCATCTCCTCTTCTTGTAGGGCTTGAAGCTTTCCCTACTCCTTCCGACTTTCTTGCGGCTTGTTTGGTGTAGCTTGATCTGATAGGAGGGGACATTCTGGAATACAGTGGTCCCGACTTCCGTAACGCAGACATGCGCCTTACTTGCGCCAACATTCCTCCATCTTGGGACCTGGGTGGTCACAATACTTGCAAGGGATCTTAGATGGTACAATCGGACCAGGCTTCTTTTCATCATTTTTCGGCATCTTGCCTTTCCATGCACTAGACCCGCCATTGGGCCTCTTCTTGCCATTACCGGGTTTAAAGTTCCCGGAACTAGTAGTCTGTTCTTTCTTGGGATTCTTCCCATGAATCTTCTCCGTCATCTCTAGAGTATCCTCCAGAACTTGACCTTTCCTCACCATCTCGGCGTAAGTCTGGATCTCCATTGGTGCCAATTGGTTGATATAATGCAACTTCAGACCATTAAGAAATCTCTTGGCCTTCATCCTCTCCATAGACACTAAATGGGTTGCATAACAAGATAACTGGGAAAATTGAGCTTCATACTCAGTAACAGATAGGTTCCTCTGCTTCAAAGCAGTGAACTCCGCCGCCTTGTTCTCTTGCACTCTGTCAGAAAAATACTTGTTGTTGAAGAGTTCCTCGAACTCCTTCCAGGTGACTTGCTTGTCTCCAAGAGTAGCCTTTACTGCATCTCACCAAGTTCTCGCATCTCGTTCTAATTGAAAGGTCGTCAGGAGAACTCGCTCTTGATCACTATAGTGCATCACTTCGAAGATTCGATCCATCTCCTTTAGCCAATGCTCAGCTTCATCTAGATCCTTCGAGCCACTGAATCCAGGGAGATTCATTCCGTAAAAATTTCAGTGAAGGTCTCCCGCTCTATGATGAGCCGCTCCTCCCTGGGCCACTTGCTGCAGAGCCCAAGTCAATCCTTGCACCGTTCTCTGCATATCCCTCCATTGCGCACATTCTGCTGCCATTTGAAATACCCTATGCATAGAATAGATTAATTTAGAACCATTTGGAAGGAATCTTTCTGGAGGTAAATTATTAACTTAACCCAAGTCTCTACCCGAATCTCACCAGGTTGGATCCTTAGATTTGTAATAGGGTTATAGGTCCTATGACACTACCTAGAACCCTAGAACTTAGAGAACCTAGGAACATAAGAAAACCTAGGCTCTGATACCACCAAACTGTCACGCCCCGACGTGAAATATCGGAACGCGATAGTAGAAAGAGTTAATAATAATATGTTGATTTCCAGACATGATGTGCCAAGGCTAACAATCTAGATACATGCAACATATGCCACATCAGAGCAAAGGTAGAAGGAATATAATCCACCATAGCCAAGCAATTCCACTAATTAAAACATAACATAGTCAATAACCATCATTCCAACACCAACAATTCATATCTAACAATGTAACAAAGTTTACATAACAACCGACTGAAAATTATTACAACTCTCGGCCACGACTACATTCTCAGACTCAAACTATCTAGTACAGACTCCACAAGGCTATCTGGTAGGTTCGCTCCAAGGTCTTCACTCTTGCCCATCCCCATCAGTTTGAGAGTCCTCACCTGAGCTACCTGAAAAAGGGGGGAAACAACTAGGTGAGCGAACACTCAGTAGGTAATAACATGCAAGTTTAAGTAATTAACCATTTTCAATAATGTGATGCGATAACGGAAAGATAATCAATAACGAACTACTCAAACAAAAGAACAAGAATATAGCATATCCAAGAATTGGCCGATCAAGCGTGTAACAAGCAAGTCATGTAGATATCTCCACGAGGGAGAAGTTCAAGAGAAAGAACCATGTGAATGGAACGTCATAGACATCACGCTAGTCATGCACTCGGTGCAATGCCTCACCATGTCATTACAAACTCCCATGGGCACAAGTACTTTTCAGGCGCTCTCCCTAGGACCAGACCGGGCCCTTGTGATGCGTTGGCATTGATTTGGTGGATCCAAGATCTAGTTATTTCTAGACATTCATAGGAATTCGGCCAGAAAGTTTCAATATATAACGAGAATAATCCATGAGTATAAATAGTACAAGCCATTCCTAGCCCGACTATCGAGGCACATAAGAAATCACAAAAACTCACAAGCTGGAAGGTACATGGTCATATCTGGTGATGCGGGACGGGACCACGGACACGACAAGCTCGCGATCGTCCCTTAACGAGGGAAGCGTCGGATGTGCGCGGTTGAGAAACCGGCTGGGAGCTAGGGTGGTCGGCTCTCACTTGTGCCCGGATCGGGTCACGGGACGGCTTCGCTCTCTCTCGCAGCAGTGATATTATAAATTGAAAGCGGGCTAGGTATCCCTACACATGCTCTCTAGCAGCGGCATATAAAGCATATAAAGATTGAGCTAATGCCAAGTGTAAGGGTGAAGGCGATACCTCCACGCTCTCGGCGTGGCGAAGATGGGACCCGGCCGGAACTCGTACCCCCGGGAACTTAATACATTATGGTTACAGCAATGCAACTAAGCCCACTCCACGCAGGGAGGTAAAGGGCGACACAAGCGGGCCCGGGAGGACCAGTTTCGGGTTGACGGGCGGTTCCGGGTGATGCTTCGGCTTCACGCGTACTCGTGTTAGTGGGGGCCCACGTGCTGACCGGAGGGGTCGTGTGGGGCCTGATGACTCCTCTGTTGTGGAGACACTTGGGAAGCGTTCCCCTGGGATGGCGAGCTACTGGAACGACCACCGGACGCCGGGCGGCCCTCGGACGACGCTCGCGGGGAACTCGGCCACAAACCTGAACTTCTGTTTGCAGGCGCGCGACTTGGAGGAAACTGCTGCTGCGATCAGCCCCGTCGTCGGAACGCGACGAAATTAGAGCCGTTGGAAAGCTGACTCAGAATACTTCGACGTAGGGGTCTTCAAAAAAAATAATCAGATCTATATTTCTGTTCATGTATTTTACAAGCTTGCTGGAATCTGGCCAGAACTGCAGGGGCAGGTTCTGACTTCTCTGAAGATTGACGTTGACGGGAGAGAAGACCTCCGAATCTGGAAATGATTTCTTCAGCAAAGTTGAAGGTATCTGAGAGAGGAATCCGGGACTATTTTTGATTTTTTGATTGGAGAAGAAATGGATTTTGTGGGATTTTTTTACTATACCTGGGTCGGATCTGGGAAACTATGGGCAGACTGTTCTTGGGAACTTGGACGAAATTTGAAAAATACCTAGAGACCTTAACAAAAAGTAAGAAAATTTCTGGTGGTAGATATATGTGGACAGAACTCCCAGTAAATTTGGGCGACCCAACAAAAATAAAAAGATGGTTCGAATGGGGTAAACTCAGAGATGATGAACAGTAAACAGAACCAGGACAGATCTGGAACTTGGACTTGGACGAAAATCAAAAAATAGCTAAAGGATGAATTTTGATGTGATTGTTTTTGTGGAGATAAGGGTTCTAGAGGGAAACCAACCCTGAAATTTTGAGCTTCAGAAGACGAAAGGAGTGATAGCAGAAATTCGAAGAAGAAGGTTCTGTCCTGAGTAGACAGAACACCGAAACCGTTGGCAACGATGCGTCGGCGGCGAGTCGATGGCGGCGGCGATCACCGGAGTTGCTTCAGATGCTGGAGGGGATCAAGGGGGAAGGGATTACACTCTAGAAAGGGGAGAGGGGGTGGAGGAACCAGGGAGAGAGAGGGGAGGGGCGCAAATCTCCAAGGGGGCAAATGCCTTTTTTTCCTTCATTAATTGCTTCAATATGAAAAATACAACCTTATATAAGATGCCAACCAAACTCAACCTCAACCCTTGGATCTAGGGGTTTGAATTGAAGGGCTGGGATACAATGTGAATCACACATTTAATACATTAGTTTAATCTAATTTGACCATACTTATTCAACCTTGGACTAGATCTATTCAAACACCACCTAAACCACAACTACCATGCCTAATAAGACAAGGAACCTTGCGCCACCTTCCATGGGCCAAGGCCATTCATGGGCCAAGAGCCTCCCATTAGATCATGCTAGACTTGGGCCACTCCCACTTAGATGGCCCATGAGAGAGTGGAACCCAATTTGGGCCTTAAGTGCCTTAATGACCCACTATGAAGTAACACTCTTAATGGACTCTACTAATGGCAACCTAGCCTTGGACTTGACATAACAAATGGCCCATTGGCTTGATATAAGCCTTACAAGGATGGCCCAAATGAAAGAAATCAAAAATTACATACACTTCAAGCCAATACAACCCATAATACACACCAATTCAAGCCAATACACAAAATACAACTCATAAGCTCTTGATGTCCTCATCAATTCTCCCCGGGTGGGAGGAACTCGACCCCGTCGAGTAGGGGTATGGCTGCGCGAGTACTCCGGCGGATCCGTCATCGTGCTAAGTAGCGCGGGTATGCTCCACTCCAAGTGATCGGCACCTGCTCATTCCATATATACTCGATATGCGAACTGCTATGGCTAAAGGTGGTCACTCCGAAGGGGCACTCTCAAAAGGAAGGAAACAGCTCGAAGACTCACTAGGAATCACCGCTGAGTCCCTATAGGTGACTGATCCGGATATAGAAGTAAAACCGATCCCATACTCATCAAGTGAGTCCACTCGCCTCTTACTCGTAAGAGACCGAGAACGAGCTTGCACAAGACACATGCAGACTCACCATACACAGACACACGAATGCAAACCACGCAAACAATCGACTCAAAATCACCACACAAACAAACCACACAAAGAAAGCACACTGACTCATGCACGACTCTAGACTAAGGTGGTAGCATCAAACCCACTAGGTGGCGACATCCTGGGCGGCCGAAGGGTCGCCCAGCTCTTCCCCCATGGCATAGTATTCATCGGCCAGTGCCTCATCGGCCTCGTAATCGACATGCTCAAGCTCGGGAGGTGCGGATCCGCCAACACCTAAGGCTAGGGTGGTGCGAGCGGGACACTCACTAGCAATGTGGCCATACCCGTGACAGTGGAAACACTGTATTCGCGATCGACTACTCTCCCCGATAAGAGGGGCCTTACCCTTATCATCCCGTCGGGTAGGGGGTGTAGGTAGTAATGGGGGAGATGTAGGTGCTTTGGACAATAGTGGAGGGGGTGCCGGTGCCAGAGGACGGGCTATAGGAGCCGGGGAACGGGCAACGAGTGCCGGTGGTTGGGGTGGAAATAGATCCCGAGGTGGAGGAGGACGGGGCCGTGGAGCGAAGTGCTCCTGACGGGTGGACTCCTGAGGTCGAGCCATGGGAGGCCGCTGATGCGGGCCTATGGAGTGACGTGGCTCGGTACTACGGAGAGGGGTGGGGCCTAACCGATGGCTAGACTCGAATTCTCCCTCAAATTGCTCCATCTCGAGAGCAACCTGGTATGCCTCTTCCAACGTCTTGGCATTGCGACGGAAAAGCTCATACTGATAGTGTGGCCGCAAACCACGTCGAAAGCGGGAAACGGGCATGGTACTCTCCTTCGTGACACCACATCGTAGAAAGTACTCATCAAACTCCGCGATGTATTCGGAGACAGACCGGTCTCCCTGGCTAAGACTTTGCCATCTATCGATGAGTCGCTGGCGGTATGTGGGAGGAAGGTACTTTTGCCGAAGTTTATTCTTCATCTCGGCCCATGTGTCGATCGGGGGTTCTAGCCGCTGAAGTAGCAGGCTCTCCACATTCTTCCAATAATTTTGTGCCTACCCCATAAGTTTCATGGTGGCAAATCGGACCCTTCGATGCTCCGACATATCATGCCATTCAAAATAACGGTCCATGCCAAACTCCCAATCTAGGTAGACCTTCGGATCCAAAGACCCGTAAAAAGTGGGAGGATCTGCTCGCACGGTCTCAAGGACCCGATCATCATCCTCATCTCGTTGTGGCTGAAAACCACGACGGCGTTGACCATACCCCTCGTAGGCATTGTCGGACCCATAGTCCTCGAGACCAAGGTCACGGTGTGGTAGTTGGGGAACCCGAGGAGGGGCGGGTGGAGGAACCAGTGGTGGCTGGTTTTGGGCCGCGGGAGCGGCCTGGACTTGGGCCATGGGAGCGGGTTGGACTTGGGCCCCCGCGGAAGGAGGTGCGGGTGGACCTTGGGCTGCCCCAGGAGGGTCCCCGTGTGACATCCTATCTAACCGCCCAACGAGGTCTTGGACCGACCTATCGGAGTTCTCCATGCGTCCCTCCATGGCCCTAAGGCGACCATCCATATTCTCGGAGAAGGTCCGAAAGTTAGCATCGGATTGGTCCAACCTAGCCATAATGGCCATCATCGCCTCTTGTAGGGAGTGGAAGTCTCCCGAGGTATCCCGTGGGTTGGCCATAGGTGGGGGTGGGGGTGAGTACTGAGTACCCCGACGAGTGGGCATGCAAACACACCGACTAGAAGACACCGACTAAAGCAAAACACACTAATGCAAAATGATGCATCTAGACTTAACCAAAACTCGGCACGCGGCGGAGACAATCGACCCGAAGGTCACTCGCACAAGTGTGCGGCCTTCCCGATAGGCGTAACCTAACGGTCGGACAACACCTTTTTATATACCGAGTAAAGGGATGTATGCGACCCAAAAATGACCCTTTTTTTGTTGTTTTAAAAATATGATGATCTTAGACTCGACTTAAACCGACTAATGACTAGACGTAAATGACACTCTTTTTTTTTTTTGACTTTAGACACCCTAGACTCAACTCGCTCTGATACCAAATTGATGCGGGACGGGACCACGGACACGACAAGCTCGCGATCGTCCCTTAACGAGGGAAGCGTCGGATGTGCGCAGTTGAGAAACCGGCAGGGAGCTAGGGTGGTCGGCTCTCACTTGTGCCCGGATCGAGTCACGAGACGGCTTCGCTATCTCTCGCAGCAGTGATATTATAAATTGAAAGTGGGCTAGGTATCCCTACACATGCTCTCTAGCAGCGGCATATAAAGCATATAAAGAATTGAGCTAATGCAAAGTGTAAGGGTGAAGGCGATACCTCCACGCTCCCGGCGTGGCGAAGATGGGACCCGGCTGGAACTCGTACCCCCGGGAACTTAATACATTATGGTTACAGCAATGCAACTAAGCCCACTCCACGCAGGGAGGTAAAGGGCGACACAAGCGGGCCCGGGAGGACCAGTTTCGGGTTGACGGGCGGTTCCGGGTGATGCTTCGGCTTCACGCGTACTCGTGTTAGTGGGGGCCCACGTGCTGACCGGAGGGGTCGTGTGGGGCCTGATGACTCCTCTGTTGTGGAGACACTTGGGAAGCATTCCCCTGGGATGGCGAGCTGCTGGAATGACCACCGGACGCCGGGCGGCCCTCGGACGACGCTCGCGGGGAACTCGGCCACAAACCTGAACTTCTGTTTGTAGGCGCGCGACTTGGAGGAAACTGCTGCTGCGATCAGCCCCGTCGTCGGAACGCGATGAAATTAGAGCCGTTGGAAAGCTGACTCAGAATACTTCGATGTAGGGGTCTTCAAAAAAAATAATCAGATCTATATTTCTGTTCATGTATTTTACAAGCTTGCTGGAATCTGGCCAGAACTGTAGGGGCAGGTTCTGACTTCTCTGAAGATCGACGTTGACCGGAGAGAAGACCTCCGAATCTGGAAATGATTTCTTCAGTAAAGTTGAAGGTCTCTGAGAGAGGAATCCGGGACTATTTTTGGTTTTTTGATTGGAGAAGAAATGGATTTTATGGGATTTGTTTACTAGACCTGGGTCAGATCTGGGAAACTGTGGGTAGACTGTTCTTGGGAACTTGGACGAAATTTGAAAAATACCTAGAGACCTTAACAAAAATTAAGAAAATTCCTGGTGGTAGATATATGTGGAAAGAACTCCCAGTAAATTTGGGCGACCCAAAAAAAATAAAAAGATTGTTCGAATGGGGTAAACTCAGAGCTGATGAACAGTAAACAGAACCAGGACAGATCTGGAACTTAGACGAAAATCAAAAAATAGCTAAAGGATGAATTTTGACGTGATTTTTTTTGTGGAGATAAGGGTTCTAGAGGGGAACCAACCCTGAAATTTTGAGCTTCAGAAGATGAAGGGAGTGATAGCAGGAATTCGGAGAAGAAGGTTCTGTCCTGAGTGGATAGAACACCGAAACCGTTGGCAACGACGCGTCGGCGGCGATCACCGGAGTTGCTTCAGATGCTGGAGGGGATCAAGGGGGAAGGGATTACACTCTAGAAAGGGGAGAGGGGGTGTAGGAACCAGGGAGAGAGAGGGGAGGGGCGCAAATCTCCAAGGGGGCAAATGCCTTTTTTTCCTTCATTAATTGCTTCAATATGAAAAATACAACCTTATATAGGATGCCAACCAAACTCAACCTCAACCCTTGGATCTAGGGGTTTGGATTGAAGGGCTGGGATACAATGTGAATCACACATTTAATACATTAGTTTAATCTAATTTGACCATACTTATTCAACCTTGGACTAGATCTATTCAAACACCACCTAAACCACAACTACCATGCCTAATAAGACAAGGAACCTTGCGCCCCCTTCCATGGGCCAAGGCCATTCATGGGCCAAGAGCCTCCCATTAGATCATGCTAGACTTGGGCCACTCTCACTTAGATGGCCCATGAGAGAGTGGAACCCAATTTGGGCCTTAAGTGCCTTAATGACCCACTATGAAGTAACACTCTTAATGGACTCTACTAATGGCAACCTAGGCTTGGACTTGACATAACAAATGGCCCATTGGCTTGATATAAGCCTTACAAGGATGGCCCAAATGAAAGAAATCAAAAATTACATACACTTCAAGCCAATACAACCCATAATACACACCAATTCAAGCCAATACACAAAATACAACTCATAAGCTCTTGATGTCCTCATCATCTGGACCGCTTATAATAAAACGGTCTAACACTGGACCATGAAGGATGAACTGGGCCAAGGACAACCCAGCTCGGTGCCAAGAGAATAAACGGTCCTCTCATGAGCCATTCAGTAACTGAACGGTCTAAAAAGGGCCGCCGAAAGCAATTCTGGGCAAGAAAGAACAAGGCCTAAAGTTAGGAAAGTACACGGTCCAAGATGGGCCGTTCAAACAATAGAAAGGTCAACCATGGGCTGTGCACACTCTAGGTCGGTTCAAAAACCAGGTCGATGCAAGTCAGGTAGGTCGGTGCACATCCAATTCTAAACGGTCAGAAATGGGCCGCTTGACAATAGAACGGTCCATATATGGCCGTGTACAAAACTAGAGTTAACCCAACGTAAAGGTCGGTGCACAACCCAAAGAGGTCAGTGCACCTGGCATGGTACACGGTCGAATTAGGGCCGTTCAACATGGTAAACAGTCCTAGTCTGACCGCGCATGTCTCAGACGGTCCAAGGCGGGCCGTGCCAAGTAACAGAGCCAAAATAAGCGATCCGAGCTAGATAATATGTGCAGGATTTGTGGTACAACCTGCCCGACGTCCTAGTGGGAATGCTAGGCTCGCGGGGGCTTACGGAGGTCTCATAATGGAGGTCCTAGTCCGAGGGATGGAGTATCCGGCGGAGAGTCCCAACCATTACGAGAAATAAGGGCTAGTAAGTCATCAGAATACAACACGTATCGGTCAGTCAGATCCATCGGAGTGGAGTGACTGTCAAAACATTCCTAATAAGAATTTCTTCCATAACATGATTAAGGTTATACATTCTTGAGTTAATAACAATAAGAAAGACAAGATTGATAACAAGGATCAAAAGTAAGTAGACAAGACTGAGCATTATATTCTTTCGTTTATTTCCAATAATTTTGCGGGTTGCTACCTTATTTACAGACTAGATCAACGAGAACTCGACATTGCTTAAAATCCTGCATGACAGAACGGTCTATCCAGAACCGCTCAACAAGCCTCAGCGGTCTATCGATAGGCCGTTCAGGTCCTGCGGACCCGGAGGCTATACGGGCCCTGAGCGGTCTATCGAAGGGCCTCTGGGTCACTGCGCGGTCTGTAGATGAATCGTCACCCAAGACCATACGGTGTACCGAGGGGCTGTTGAAAGTTACGTGGTTACTGTAAGACCGTGAATAAAATGATATGGCAGAACAATAAGCGATTAGGACAACCTCCACTAAGAATATCAAATTCGTGAGGTACAAAGCACGAAATTTAGGCAAACAGGTCTCACTAGAAAGAGTACGAAAAACTACATAATATGGATTGATTAATTGAATCATTAAGCCTGTTAAACCCAACATTAATCGATGATAACAAGGTAAAACCTAATTCTGACATGCTCCAATTAAAATGATGATTTCTCTCGTGATACTAAATAACTTTTAGGGCTTTTTATACCAATGGAAAGAAGTCTAAGAGATGAATCTAACAATGTATAATATTTAGGGTTTGGTCTGCTAAAACCTACCTTAAACGAGGGAAGAAGAGGGATGATAGGTTGCCAGCCGTGCTAGGGAAACTTCTCCAAAGATCACCTTGTCCGCGCTCCTCGTCAGCCGTCACAGCAACTAAGTGTCTCTAGGTCGGTCTAAGGTCGATTTAAATGGAGGGAATGATTTCTAGGGCGTTGATTAAAGGGGATAGAGTCCACGAATCTCCTATCGCGCGCGAATCACGCAAGACTCGGTCAAGCCGCCGTTCTTTCCCCAAATTTGAAGTCTAGGGTTTAGGGTTCCAGCTGGAAACAAAGGGGAAACGATCTCCTCATCGAGGCCGTTCATTCGGGTCCGGTTTGGGCTTAAATGATCGAGAATTGGGCCCTAATTTGGCGACTTAAGATCCGGTTAGATTAAGTGTTGATTTGGGCCTTAAGATTATAATTCGGCTCACCTAGGATTTTATTTTGGGTTGGTAGTAGAAGACAATTTGACTTAGTTTTCTATCCTCTATACGATTATAATTTTTTTAGATTTTTTTATAAATTGGTTGAATTTTGACATATTGTATTTTTCAAGAATTTTCTTTATAATCCCCTTTTATTTTATTTAATAATACATCAGCGTGCTACACAATCCCTTCTTCTTCTTCTCACTGTTTTCATGCTACTCTTTTAGACTGTCTCTGATCTCTCTCTTTCTTTCGTTCTTTCTTCAGCTCTGCTCTTCTTCTCTTCTCTTCATGATATCTATTTTTTTTTATCGCAGAAGAAGTGTCATATATATCTTCAATCAAGGACCCACGAGCTCACGCACTGGGCATGTGGAGGGAATACTCCCGCCAAGAGGCTTCTGGAAACCCTTAGCCACGTGTCAGAATCATAGCATTGTAGCTTTCCACGTGACCGCTCTTTTCAGGGACGATCCACCTTGGATCACGTGCCCTCCTTAAGGCCACGAACAGTTGTCCTGGTAATATGTCAGAACATATAACAGTTAGACAGGTATGAATGTTGCACCGACTTAATAAGGTATAAAAGCAGGCATGCATAGACTCAATATAGCATAAGATCACATATGCACATACTCAATTTGTTCACACAGGAAGCATATGCATATACTTAATCTGAGTGTAGAGTACATAGATGCATAGACTTCGTGTGTTCATAAGCAGGAAGTGCACCGACTTGGGAAGTGAAGACAATACCTCCACCAACTCAGCCTGCCTGATGCAAAGAATGCTCAGACCTACATGACATGAACTTAACACATCTGCACCGACGAAGGCCATAACACAAGAAAATATGCACCGAATCAATGAGCCTAAAGACAGTATGCACAGACTTGCTTGTGTGCATGCAAGATAGATTGCACCGACTTATTGTGCCTAGAACACAGCATGCATCGACTTTATAA